>SKCR01054946.1:0-29353 GCA_019454045.1 Zanthoxylum bungeanum | reverse complement strand
AAGCATTCATGGCAATACATAATGAAGGAAACGTAAAGCAACAAGAAAACTAATCGGAGAAGAACTTACGTGGGAAGATTGAAGATAGTGTTGAAGAGCTTGAGAAGAGATTGATGGTTGAACATATCGTAGAAGGCAGAAAAGCTCGCTGATGTTCTTTGGAGAATACGAAGTGATAAAAGAGCGAAATGGTGTACAGTCAACCTTTCAATAGGCAGCTCGAGTTTATCCTGACCGTTATATCAAGGCTAGTGGCCCGGATCAGTGCCACATGTGGCATGGGGTCTTGATCGGTGAAATCACTCACGTTACGCAAACGCATGTATCGTTCAAGTAGTATAAAATATATCGATCCCATAAGGACTTAATACCTAAGCTATTAATTTATGAAGCTGAATGTTTACGAGTATCTAATAGATTGGTTGTTTGATTGGATGGTGATTTTAAACTTAAAACAAGTAAATAAAATAGCGTGAAAGTAAATTAAAGGAAAATTCAATTTTATTAAACTATCTAGGGTTGTGAATCCTTCCAATATTTTTTTAAAGATGAAGTGGTTTTCTCACATATGTGCAATATATCGGTTTATTAACCTGGAACCCAATTTATGCAAAAGCCTCTTCTGATGGTCAGATGCAAATACCCAGTATAACCCAATTAATCATATTCCTATGTTAACCAAGTTACCTGAATTCATTAAGATTAAGTTCCAATTATGGCTACCCCCATCTGACAGGTATATTCATATCTTGTAAAGAAATCTATTAAGGGTTATATAGCCTTAAGGGAGATCGTGAGCTATTAAGTCTAAGGCTTAAACCTAAAATCTCTTTTCCAAGTTCATTTCAAATTTACCAGATCAATCTTATTAATGGTCAGTTAACAAGAATCATTAAGCTAAAGACTCAATAAATAAACATTTATATTACCCAAGTCGTAAAATGACCCCTTATAAACCGGTGATATTGGAATTCATCACAACCCAAGATAACAGGTTTAGTTACAACACATATTTAGGACTCGTAAAAGCATAAATAAAGTAAATAACATAGATGAAATAAACAATAAAGAAAATGATGGGGTTAGAGGATCCACTTTTATTACTTCTATTTTAGATATGTCCTTTATTATAATATATTAACTTGCATGATATTACCAACCGACCATAAAGGCGGTATCCTGATTAAGTCAAATTTAAGATTAATTACAACAGAATATAAATGTGGTATCCAAATTAGTCAAGTTAAAATTAATTTGATTAAGTCCAACCGACCATAAAGGCGGTATCTCATTAAGTCAGGTTTTAAATAGTTTATATATTATAATTAAGGGAGATTAATCGAAATATTAGTAATAAAAGCTTAACCTTTTACCCCAGCAGAGGGGAGTTACCTCCTCATATTGAACGGTAAAAATAAATACTGAAAAGTAAAGTAAAGAAAGTACTATTGCGTAAATTTAAATACAAAATGCTGTAAATAAACAAACAAGATACAATCTTCTTAGTATTCTTAAGGAATTCCCCAGAAGAAGGTATGAATTTTCCTTCTGATTTTAGCCTCTATTTATAGTGAAAATTCTGCCTCGCGCATCGCGACGCAGAACCCTTTCGCATCGTGACGAGTGTTTGATTAAACGAGATCGTGACACGTGGCATCGATTGCATCGGCAGCTGAATTATTGTTTCGACATCACGACACGTGACATGTTGCGCGTCGCGATGCGTGCATAGTAAATGTCGGCAGCATGGGATGATGACACGTGTCCGACGCACGTTAGCAAGACTGATGTGATGTTGACACGTGGTAGACGCATGTTAACATGTGCGCATGATAGTAAGTTTATCTGATTTTGACATGTGTCTGGCGCACGTTAGCGGTGCATGATAGCAGACGGCGTATTTTAGCAAACGACACATTTTAGCAAACAACACATTTTAGCAGGAAATTTACATTTTTGCCATTTTTGTCCGTTTTTCGTTGTTTTGGCCTTGAATTGCTTCCAGAGAATCCTGTTATTAAACTTATCTACAAAATAACACAAAACACATTAAAATATTCACAAATCTCAAGAAACTATATAAATTATTAAGTCAAAAAGTAAAGTAAATATTGATATATTTATCGCTTATCAGGTCTCATTGGTTGAATTTCAAGTAGAGGGGGGGATTGGAACGATTGTTCAGTTGGCATCCAATTATCCAATTACAATGGGTTTTGGCGCGCAAGCGACGGGAGCACGACGCGTGGTGTTTTGGGGAGACGGAGCGGGTAATCCATAGAATGATGTGAGAGACATTTAAAAACGGCAATAATGGCGACACAATTCCCAAATGATGATTTAAAAGAGAAGCGTTCAGTAAAACAACCGTCCCCAGGACAGAACTTGTCGACCGTATGTAAGATCTTGACCCAAAGACTAGGGGACGGTCGGCACCGTACCATTATAGTTCCAGGCACCAACTCGCAGACTTGTTGAAACCGAGAATTAGGGACAAATATTGATGGTGATTTCCTAACCCGAGAAAAGTAGAAGTATAAAGAATAGTATAAAAGGGATTTTAACTTCCTGAACGAGGGGCCCAGGCCCAAGATGTTAGAGTTGGTGCTTGGAGTGCCAATCCGAAAACTGTATTGTATATTTTATTATTTATTAATAAAATAACTACATTTTAATTTCATACCTTATTAATTGTATTGTCATTATGCATATTAGATTGATGTATAGATTTGCTAAGAATGACATCGACCTTAGAATAGTCTTATAGTAATACTGGACACTAGGTGATCCGACATTGGGATGAGTATTACTATAGTAAACTATTCTTAAAGTATAAATATATTCCTAGTCGTTTTTTTTTTGGAATACGGTCGAATTCATATAACCTAGAAGACTAGCACATGTCGTATATTGGAATTGGAGTTCCAATGGTTTAAACCCGATGTACCATGAGCTTTGGAAGCTGGTATAGACGTGTGGGTATTGGCTGGACCGAATACTAAATGACTCAAAGGTGATTCTTAATAGTTGGAAGTACACACCACCGTCAATAGGAATCTTCTCAAGTCGAGTAGCATATGTAATCCTTTGACTATAGGATATTATTGATTTTGTGTGAGATCCTCCACACTTTGATGCCATGTATGTCAGAAACATTTCATGGTCTGACCTCTATATGTTCGTTGGGTGTAGACCGATGCACTCAGTAATCAAGTGCGAAGCAAGATAGGATCCGTCGGCCCCGTATGTGTACCATAAAGGGGTTTAGGTAGAAATAAAGACTGAAAAGTAAAGTAAAGAAAGTACCATTGCGTAAATTTAAATACAGAAAGTTGTAAATAAACAAACAAGATACAATCTTCCTAGTATTCTTAAGGAATTCCCTAGAAGTATGAAGTTTCCTTCTGATTTCAGCCTCTATTTATAGTGAAAATTATGCCTCGCGCGTCGCGATGCAGAACCCTTTCGCGTCACGATGCGCGTTTGTTTAAACGAGATCGTGACACGTGGCGTCGGTTGCATCGACAACTGAATTATTATTTCAGCATCGCGACGCGTGACATGTTGCGTGTCGCGATGTGTGCATAGTAAATGTCGACATCATGGGATGATGACACGTGTCTGGCGCAAGTTAGCAAGACTAATGTGATGTTGACACGTGGCAGGCGCATGTTAACATGTGCGCATGATAGCAAGTTTCTCTGATTTTGACACGTGTCTAGCGCACGTTAGCGGTGCATGATAGCAGACGGCGCATTTTAGTAAACGACCCATTTTAGCAAACGATGAATTTTAGCAGGAAATTTGCATTCTTGCCATTTTTGTCCGTTTTTCGATGTTTTTGCCCCAAATTGCTTCGAGAGAGTCCTGTTATTAAATTTATCTACAAAATAACACAAAACACATCAAAATATTCACAAATCTCAAGAAACTATACAAAATATTAATTCAAAACGTACTGTAAATATTGATATATTTACCGCTTATCACACCTTCAAACCTAACATTTTGCTAGTCCTCGAGCAAAACAACAAAATAAAATACAATAACAACTTTAAAATAAAATTAAACTAAGCCACTTTCTTAGGGATCACGATTGCATTTAGCGTATGTAACAAGCCTTTAAACCCCTAGGTGTCCCTAGTGGACGAGTTGTAGTCTCGTGAGGGTTTACAGCAACGACACCAACAAACGTCAATCTAATGCACATAAAGCAAAAGGACAAGAGAAAAGAGAATAAACAAGTGAAACTTCTTATCCAAGTTAGTAGTTGTTTTCTTTCTTTCTAAATTACCAAATAAGTAAATTCTCCGATTATTTTTACCATTCTCCATATACACAGTCAATAAGGTATTAATCAAATCATTGTGCCAAAAATATTGACAAGTGTAGTTGAAAAGAGAGTAATATTTTTGTCCTAAAGTTATATCAGAATTCACACCTTTTAAGCAATGGAATAAATTTTTTTTCTGATATTTTTATTATTATTATTATTTTATTTTATTTTTATATAATATCCTTCATCCATGTAGCGAGATTTGGGCCAGTGACTCCCAAGCCAGTTGGCTTTAGGGCACTAGGTGTTAAGACACCCCTACAGACTTAGTTACTCGAATTTCATATATATATATATATATATATATTATAACATCTTCAATCCATGTAGCGAGCTTTAGGTCAGTGACTCCCAAACCAGTTGGTTTTAGGGCACTAGGTGTTAAAACACTCATACAGACTTAATTACTCGGATCTTAGACTTTTTTTTTATTCCATCTTTTTTTTAGATACTTCTTCCAATTAAACTAGAGCACTGAATATTACAAACTTTTCACTTACAACTCATGGTCGTATGTTACCATGTATATTGATAATACCTGTCAACTGAGCATATGAAGATCCAATTTAATCAGTATTATGGAGAATTCACAAATTAAATAATTCAAATGGAAATAAACAAAAATTAACTTGTTACGAAATAGGTTGAGATACGTCTCAGAAATGGAAATTCCTTACACAGCCATCTCACACCAATTTCACCTGATTTGGTTAAGTCAAAAATACAAAAACACAAATTATTTTTTTATTTTTAGAAATTTTTTAATTTTTTTGAAAATTTTGGACTAAAAATCAAATAAAAACAACACTAATAAAACAAGTTACTAGTCAACTATTCCCCTTGATACTAGTCAACTATTCCCCTCCCCCAAACCTAATTGAGACATTGTCCCCAATGTCTTAAAAGTAGAATAAGAGTTTAGAAAACAGTACCTAGTTAGCTGAAATACTACATCTAAAATGAAAATTAAAGATTAAGATCCATATTTGTCCGACGCTTCTTACCACGATCATTATCAGACCAATTTATCTTGGAAAGGATAAGGTCAATTTGTGGTTCAAAGGCTAAGATTTGGTCAATTAAATCATGGGCAGTTCTGGCAATGAAAAGGATTTCTTTTACAGGTTTTGACACGAATCCATTTCTCTGGGCATCATCAAGAAACACACAAAGAAAATAATAAAATCCATCAGCATTAAATAGTCCAATCGGTTTCTGGTGTATGTTCAAGTTCGCCCAAGATAGCACTGTAAAGATTTCCTCAATCGTGCCTAAGCCACATGGCAAAGTAATAAAAGCATCATCACTGTTAATCATTTCCACAAGTCACTCGGACATACCTGGCACGATAGGTTCCTCTCCGTTTGATGGTTCTATAAGATTCGCCTCTGCCAAAGGTTTTGGGATGATTCCCAGAACTTGACTACCTCCTTCTTGTACTACCATTGAAACGATCCCTATTAGTCCAAGATTGCCACCGCCATATACTAAGTGCATATTCCTTTCAGCTATGACTCTACCCAATTCATGTGCTGCCTCAACGAACTCTGGCTTAGAACCAATACTAGTACCGCAAAACACACAGATATTTACAACTCGTCTTCTTGAAATTGCTTCCATTTTTTTTTGTATTTCTTTCTCAAATTAGGATGTCTTCAAGAGTGCAATGATGAGCTGAATTTTTAGAACCTGAAAAAGGGTGAGTAATAATAGCACTAGTACCTGCCAAAGGATAATTATTAGCTAAACAGTAAAATATATCATGAAAGTAAAAAAGTATGGATTCTGTCGACGAAAATAAAGGAAAATAACAAAACAAATCACAATTATTAGATAAATACAAAGAGATAATAATATGTGTCTCAAGATTCAATGATATGTCATCTAAAGACTCATTACTCAAGCCATCCCTAATGAATTTAATTTTATCTTCACGGTTATCAGACACCATTCCTAAAGAACGACAACGAGTATTACATGTCATGCGTGCACATTTATAGCAAACACCCATTCTTTTAGCTCTTCTCTTTTTAGCATAGGTGCTTCTTCCTAAACCAGGCAGATATGACACAAAAGAGTCAGAGGACTCACCTGCCAATCGGAGTCGTGCTTCAATAATCCAATGAATGTTAGTAGGAATACCTTTGATCATCAAAAGTCTCATTCGTTCCAAGCGAACTTTGTACACTTTCATCAGAGAGTTTTGAGGGAGATAATGAAATTGCTTGTGAAGATTTGCGAGAACGTCTTCCATCCTGAAATGTGACTTTACCTACATAAATTAAACACACACAAATAAAACACACCAAATCTTAATATATACACAAATTGTATGGGTTGCCTCCCTACTAGCGCTAAGTTTAATGTCATCAGCTAGATATAACTGCCCGAATGTTAGGCTGGATCTGAAAGTGTAACATTTTTTTTTGTCGCTCAAATGATTCTCCCCAGTAGTGCTTGACATGTTGGCTGTTAACTTTGAATGTGTTGTTGGACTTTGAGTTGTATATCTCAACAACTCCGTAGGGTAACACCTAAGTAATCACAAAATGACCTGACCACCTTGATTTCAGCTTTCTAGGGAAAAGTTTCAACAGTGAATTGCATAACAATACTCGCTGCTCTGGCTCTAGTTGTCTGCGTACTATTTTTTTATCATGTCATTTTTTGGTCTTTTCTTTGTACAGTCTGGCATTCTAATAAGCCTATAGGCGAAATTCCTCAAATTCGTTAAGTTGGTGGAGCCTTTTCTCTCCTGCTGCTTGTAGATCAAGATTTAACTTCTTCAGTGCCAAATACGTTTTATGTTCAAGCTCCACTAGTTGATGGCACGGTTTTCCAAACACCATTCGTTATGGGGATATACTAATTGGTGTCTTGTAAGCTGTCCGGTAGGCCCATAATGCGTTATCCAGTTTTTCAGACCAGTCATTCATTATTGATCCAATGGTTCTCTCCCGGATTCTTTTGATCTCCCTGTTTTAAACTTGAACTTGTCCATTTAACTGTGGATGGTAAGCAGTGGCAACTTTATGAGTAACTTCGTATTTGGATATGAGTCCATCAAAGTATCTGTTGCAGAAATGTGTGCTTCCATCACTGATAATTGCCCGATGTGTTCCGAAGCGAGTGAAGATATTCTTTTTAAGGAATTTTATCACAACTTTTGAATCATTTGATGGCAGTGCTATTGCTTCAACCCATTTGGAGACGTAGTCTACTGCAACTAGTATATACAGGTTTCTGAATGATGGAACAAAGGGTCCTATAAAATCAATCACCCATACATCAAATATTTCCACTTCCATAATGTTTTTCAGGGTCCTTCATTTCTCCTTGAAATATTTCCCGTTCTCTGGCACCTGTCACATTGAAGAGCGAATAAGTAAGCATCTTTAAATAGAGTGGGCCAAAACAAACCTGATTGTAGGACTTTGGCTGCAGTTTTATTTCCGGTTAAGTGTCCGCCGTGTGGTGATGAATGACAATGCTACAGGACACTATTGACCTCCTCATGTGGAACACAACGTCTCAGTAATTGATCAGCACATCGTTTGAACTTTCGACTCATCCCAGACATAGTGTTTGACTTCCTTGAAGAATTTCTTTTGTTGCTGATGTGTCAATTCCAACGGCCATTTTCCCGGTACTATGTAGTTTACATAGTCAGCATACCAAGGGATATCCTGTTGTTTCATGGCAAACAAATGTTCATATGGAAAGGTTTCTTTGATTGTCATCTCATTGCCAGTTGTTTCTTCATTCTCGAGCCTCGATAAGTGATATGCCACTTGGTTTTCTGTCATTTTCGTGTCTCGGATCTCCACGTCAAATTCTTACAGTAGAAGCACCCAACGGATCAATTCGGGCTTAGCATCTTTCTTCGCGATCAGATATTTGATTGCTGAATGATCTTTGTAAACCACCACTTTGGGACCCAGCAGATAGAAGCGAAATTTATCAAAAGCAAACACAACTGTAAGCAACTCTTTTTTAGTGGTTGTATAGTTGAGTTGAGCTTCATTTAGAGTTCTGCTGGCGTAGTAAATGGTGTGAAAATTTTTTACTTTACATTGTCCCAAAACTACACCTACAACAAAATCACTAGCATCGCACATCACCTCAAATGGAATGGTTCAATCTAGTGCTACTATGATGTGGGCAGAGATAAGCTTCTGTTTCAAGATCTCAAAAAGCTTCGTGGCATTCTTTGGTGAGGTTGAAAGGCACATCTTTCTCTAGAAGATTGCACAAAGGTTTAGCAATCTTGGAGAAATCTTTGATAAATCTCATGTAAAAGCCTGCATGTCCGAGAAAACTCCGAATCCCTTTGACAACTGTTGGTGGAGGTAGTTTTTCAATTGTCTCGATCTTTGCTTTGTCTACCTCAATTCTCTTTTATGAGATCCGATGTCCCAGGACAATACCTTCCTGCACCATGAAGTGGCATTTCTCCCAATTGAGTATCAGGTTGGTGTCTTCGCATCTTTGTAACACTTTTTTCCACATTTTGCAAGCAGTAGTCGAACGAGTCTCCAAACATAGAAAAATCATCCATGAAAATCTCCATACTTTGTTCCAGCATGTTTGAGAAATGGCCATCATGCGACGTTGAAATGTGGTAGGAGCATTACATAGTCTAAATGGCATCCTAAGGAAAGCAAAATTACCATACAGATATTTAAAAGTGGTTTTCACCTGATCTTCTAGGGCGATGGCAATCTGATTGTACCTCGAGCATCCGTCCAGAAAATAATAGAACTCATGTCCCGCCAGTCTGTCTAACATCTGGTCAATGAATGGTAGCGGAATCTTTCATTGTTGTTTTGTTCAGCTTCATGTAGTCCATGCATACTCTCCATCCAGTCACCGTTCTTGTAGGAATCATCTCGTTCTTTTCATTTGTGACTACAGTAATTCCTCTTTTCTTTGTCACACATTGCATAGGACTCACCCACGTGCTGTCAAAGATGAGGTAGATGATCCCGACATCCAACCATTTGATAACTTCCTTCTTCACAAGTTCCTTCATTATTGGATTTAGTCTCCGTTGATGCTCCACTATGGCTTTGTACTCATCGTTCATCAGAATTTTATGCATGCAAAATGATAGACTAATGCCTCAAATGTCTGCTATAGTCTAGCCAATGGCTTTCTTGTGTTCTCGCAACACTCTCAGCAACTTATCTTCCTGCTCTAATGTTAGCGACGAAGAAATAATCACAGGTAAATCAGAAGAGTTTTCTAAGAATGCATACCTGAGATGGTTTGGAAGTAGCTTTAGTTCTAGTTGTGGTGGTTCTTTAATCGAGGGCTTAATTCGCATCTTTTTTGGTAGTTCCAAACTTTCCACATGTGGTGTCGCTTTGAAGTGAAAGTGTAGACATGACGACGCAGCACGGGCTCGCGGCCCGGTCGGGAGTACTGGGTAGCCCGTGGGGGACTAAATCGGAGAATAAATGGAGTCGCCACCCAGTGTGAACTGGGAAATGATTTAAGGCCACACTCACCACTCGCAAGGGAAAACCTCAAACCGTTGGGTTTGAAATGGTCCCTTACTTATGCCAACTGTAATGAACAGATTTATGCAATAGTATAACCAAGTCTTATGAAACACATGCAAGATAATTCAAATGACATACAAGTTTGCACACCCATAAACATAAATATAAGTGAAAACAAATGCATAATTCTAAAAAACATGTTAATCAGAGAAGTGCGGCGATGATAATAGAAACGTTAACAATAATGGTAGATAATTAAGCACATGACGCAGAAAGGAATAACTAAAGAGACAAGTATGCATAAAACATGATAAAAGAATCTGCCCAGTGTGTGCGCGTTCGTGTAGCATTCAGAAACGCGGTCGTACGAAGTGAGGCAGAATGCATACGTTCGAGTAGCGTTCGTAAACGCGTTCGAACGGGATGGGATATCATGTATGGCAAGACAGAATGCATGCACATTTATGTAGCATCCGGAAACGCGTTCGAACGGGGTGAGGCCGAATGCATGCGTTCAAGTAGCGTTCAGAAACACGTTTGAACGGAGACAGACAAAATGCGTATGTTCGTGTAGCGTTTGAGAACGCGTTCGAATGAGATTACCAAAGTGGCGTCTAAAATGACATAAACACATGTAGGAATATTTCCCCAAGAGGTACGTGGAGTTGTATCCCAAGTACAGACCGTACTACTGTCCATTCGGATTTGGCTACGGAATTTATGTCTGGGATTCCATCCGATATACCGCAAGGGATAACATGCAAGTATTAACACAACGTAATCATTAACCCAATGTTGACATACAAGAAATATGATAATGCATACAACAATAAATATTGAAGAGACAAATATGCGAAATAACAAGGAAGATAAATAACACAAAATAAATACGGAATAATAAATATGTGCCCAAATAATTTGGCCGTTTTCAATGTAGGACTTCGCATACCCGGTTGGACGTATTTTACGTCCAACCAAGCATGCCGTTTCTAGGATGACAAAATAAAATATAATAAAGGGTGCCCTCAGGTCTTACCCTTTAAGTCGTTTCTCGGGAGTGCGTAGTGTCGTCGCCGGAAGGGTTAATGCTCCGTAACTTTTCTAGTTCATCGGTATTGGCTGGACCGAATACTAAATGACTCAAAGGTGATTCTTAATAGTTGGAAGTACACACCACCGTCAATAGGAATCTCCTCAAGTCGAGTAGCATATGTAATCCTTTGACTATAGGATATCATTGATTTTGTGTGAGATCCTCCACACTTTGATGCCATGTATGTCAGAAACATTTCATGGTCTGACCTCTATATGTTCGTTGGGTGTAGACCGATGCACTCAGTAATCAAGTGCGAAGCAAGATAGGATCCGTCGGCCCGTATGTGTACCATAAAGGGGTTTAGGTAGAAATAAAGACTGAAAAGTAAAGTAAAGAAAGTACCATTGCGTAAATTTAAATACAGAAAGTTGTAAATAAACAAACAAGATACAATCTTCTTAGTATTCTTAAGGAATTCCCTAGAAGTATGAAGTTTCCTTCTGATTTCAGCCTCTTTTTATAGTGAAAATTATGCCTCGCACGTCGCGATGCAGAACCCTTTCGCGTCACGATGCACGTTTGTTTAAACGAGATCGTGACACGTGGCGTCGATTGCATCGACAACTGAATTATTATTTCAGCATCGCGACACGTGACATGTTGCGTGTCGCGATGTGTGCATAGTAAATGTCGACATCATGGGATGATGACACGTGTCCGGCGCACGTTAGCAAGACTAATGTGATGTTGACACGTGGCAGGCGCATGTTAACATGTGCGCATGATAGCAAGTTTCTCTGATTTTGACACGTGTCTAGCGCACGTTAGCAGTGCATGATAGCAGACGGCACATTTTAGTAAACGACCCATTTTAGCAAACGATGAATTTTAGCAGGAAATTTGCATTCTTGCCATTTTTGTCCGTTTTTCGATGTTTTTGCCCCAAATTGCTTCGAGAGAGTCCTGTTATTAAATTTATCTACAAAATAACACAAAACACATCAAAATATTCACAAATCTCAAGAAACTATACAAAATATTAATTCAAAACGTACTGTAAATATTGATATATTTACCGCTTATCACACCTTCAAACCTAACATTTTGCTAGTCCTCAAGCAAAACAACAAAATAAAATTCAATAACAACTTTAAAATAAAATTAAACTAAGCCACTTTCTTAGGGATCACGGTTGCATTTAGCGTATGTAACAAGCCTTTAAACCCCTAGGTGTCCCTAGTGGACGAGTTGTAGTCTCGTGAGGGCTTACAGCAACGACACCAACAAACGTCAATCTAATGCACATAAAGCAAAAGGACAAGAGAAAAGAGAATAAACAAGTTAGTGACTAAACAAGTGAAACTTCTTATCCAAGTTAGTAGTTGTTTTCTTTCTTTCTAAATTACCAAATAAGTAAATTCTCCGATTATTTTTACCATTCTCCATATACACAGTCAACAAGGTATTAATCAAATCATTGTGCCCAAAATATTGACAAGTGTAGTTGAAAAGAGAGTAATATTTTTGTCCTAAAGTTATATCAGAATTCACACCTTTTAAGCAATGGAATAAATTTTTTTTCTGATATTTTTATTTTTATTATTATTTTATTTTATTTTTATATAATATCCTTCATCCATGTAGCGAGATTTGGGCCAGTGACTCCCAAGCCAGTTGGCTTTAGGGCACTAGGTGTTAAGACACCCCTACAGACTTAGTTACTCGAATTTCATATATATATATATATATATATATATATATATATAACATCTTCAATCCATGTAGCGAGCTTTAGGTCAGTGACTCCCAAACCAGTTGGTTTTAGGGCACTAGGTGTAAAACACTCATACAGACTTAATTACTCGGATCTTAGACTTTTTTTTTATTCCATCTTTTTTAGATACTTCCTCCAATTAAACTAGAGCACTGAATATTACAAACTTTTCACTTACCAATCATGGTCGTATGTTACCATGTATATTGATAATACCTGTCAACTGAGAATATGAAGATCCAATTTAATCAGTATTATGGAGAATTCACAAATTAAATAATTCAAATGGAAATAAACAAAAATTAACTTGTTACGAAATAGGTTGAGATACGTCTCAGAAATGGAAATTCCTTGCACAGCCATCTCACACCAATTTCACCTGATTTGGTTAAGTCAAAAATATAAAAACACAAATTATTTTTAGAAATTTTTAGAAATTTTTTAATTTTTTTGAAAATTTTGGACTAAATATCAAATAAAAACAACACTAATAAAACAAGTTACTAGTCAGCTTGTGCTAGAGAAGAGAGGAAGACCGATGCTTGTGAGTGGAGAGAAGAGAGATTTCGAAAGGGCTCAAGGTGTTTAGGGTTTTTTTGTTATTTTAGCATTGTGTGAGAAGGGGGAGAGATCCAAGAGACAATGGCGAGAGGGTTGTCGTGGATGAGAGTGGAGACGTGAGTCTAGGGTTTCTGGTTTTTTTGTGAGGTGCCGAGAGTGGAGGGAGAGTGGAGAGGTCTGAGGGCTGTTAGGGTTTCTGGTTTCTTATGAGGTGCCGAGAGTTTGATGGGAAGAAGAGAGAGAGAGGTTAGGGTTTAGTTTAGGTTATCTTTATATAGTGGTGTATTAGGGTTAGGGTTATGCATGTGGGCTTTGGATGGGTGCGTATGGGCTTTGGATGGGTGCGGGGGGTTTTGGGCCAAGATTAATGTTTAAAATAGGAATCGACTAAGCGAACCCGCGGCTAACTTGCGAATTTATTTTGACGAGCTATTAAATTTAGAATTTTCCCTTTCGACGTCCGTTTCCCGCGACTTCCGCAACTTATCGGGTAGTGCCTCAATACGAGGCTCATCATTGGGCTTTATGCAAAAATGCAGTGTCTACAGTCGCCCCCACTGTGCTGAGGCTTGTGCAGTGTGTGACAGTGACAACCCTATCAAACTTATGCATGCATTTTTTACTTACTTGGTTCGTCGGCTGTCCCACTTACCCGCTGCTTTGCGAGATGCTTCGAACTGAGTTGATCTGGTGGTGAGGTGCTGCGACCCCAAAGGTTCATCCCTGCAAGATGCTGCGATCTCTAGGATTAATTATCGAACTGAGCTGATTTGATGTGGTTCATTCCCGAACCGTTACTGATATGAAGTGGTCCATTCCCGAACCATTACTTGAGGGGTGGTCCATTCCCGAACTGTTACATGAGAGGTGGTTCATTTCCGAACCGTTACTGATGTGAGGTAGTCCATTCTTGAACCGTTACTGAGTTGAGTTGATGGCGAGGCGCTTGGATTTCTGGGCTTTATTCCCGAACCACCAAGTGGGTCTTGTTCCCTAATTGAGTTGAGTGTGGGCTTTGTTCCCGAACTGTGCTGAGTGTTGGCTTTATTCCCGAACTGTGTTGAATTTGGGCTTTGTTCCCGAGCTGTACTGAATGTGGGCTTTGTTCCCTGGGCTTTGTTCCCGAACTGTATAGAGAGTGGGCTTTGTTCCCGAACTGTGCTGAATGTGGGCTTTATTCCCGAACTGTGCTGAATGTGGGCTTTGTTCCAGAACTGTGTTGAGAGTGGGCTTTATTCCCGAACCGCACTGAATGTGGGATTTATTCCCGAACTGAATTGATTGTGGGCTTTGTTCCCGAACTGTTGATTTTGGATTTTATTCCTTGGGCTTTGTTCCCGAACTTGTGTTGAGAGTGGGCTTTATTCCCGAACTGTGTTGATTGTGGGCTTTATTCCCCGGGCTGTAGTGAATGTGGGTTTTGTTCCCAAACTGTGCTGAATGTGAGCTTTGTTCCCTGAGTTGTGCTGAATGTGGGCTTTATTCCCGAAATGTGTTCAGGGTCTTGTTCCCAAATTGAGTTGAGGGTCTTGTTCCCGAATGGAGTTGTGGGTCTTGTTCCCAAATTGAGTTGGGGGTCTTGTTCCTTATTTGAGTTGTGGGTCTTGTTCCCGATTTGAGTTGCTCCTCTTAGCCGCTTTTTTTTTTCTTTTTTTTTTCAAATCCTGCGAACACAAAACAAAAATTGCGTGTATATGATGTGTATGCATGTATGCATGGATGCATTTTCTAGTCCGATGGGTTAGGCCTTTCTTGCGCTCTTTGGTGTCTTTCGCCTATAAATGTCTTTGGTCGCCCCCTGGGTCTGCTTATAATTTCCTTCCACCGGTTCTTTTCTGGTGATTGTTCAGTTCTCTTTGTCTCATGGCTCAAGATTTTGTTATGTCCCTTATTTGCGAGGTGGTAGACTGGTCGCCCCCAGATTTGATTTAGCTTTCTATTCTCCGCTGTTTGCATTAGGTCAATGTGAACTACGTGATGTGACATTCCATATCAACATACTATATTACTGGCTATGAAATAGTCCCAATAGTTATATATATTATTGTCCTCAAAGAATACTTAGTAATGAGACCAGAGAACCTTCAAAGCACTTAATGCAACTCAAATATGAGTTTTTGAATAAATGATCTAAGCCAGACTCAAAGTGTGTGTGTGTGTGCAAAGGTTCTTTTACAGCTCGATTCCTAGGTAAGCCAACTCAATGATTTTGTTTCAAAAATTATGGTCGATGGGTCAAACAAACCTAGATATCTAAATTACGCTCTGCAATTGCTTTTCCGTGCTCAATATGGTATGGCTTTCTTTTTCTTTTGTCTCTATTTCTTTTTTTCTTTTTTTTTTTTTTTTTTCCAACACACCTACCCTTTAAGGTAGCATTTCTCCTCATGGTGGTCCTAATACTCGCCCATGGATAGCTTCACGCTTATCGGTTATAAGTCGTTTAATTTTTCTCTTTAAAGACTTTTCTTTTATTTTCAACCATACCACACATCATAAGACAAGCAAGTCAAGATAGACATCTAAGCAAACGGTCATTCACCAACCTACAATTTTTTCAACTAGTCATATTGTCAACTACTCAGGTTTTCGCTGCTAAAAACCTATAATTAAGTGCTTACGAGTCTAACATAGATCAACTACTCAAAGCATCAGATAAAAGCACATCAAGAGTTTATCGTTTCTAAGATTTCATCCTAAAGCAAACCATTTCATCATCGGACTTATGTCTAACTATTAAGGACTAAAAACAAATAATTTTTTTTCTCTTTTTTTTTTCATTTTTTTTCTCTTTTTCTTTTTTTTTTTTTTCATTTTTTTCATTTTTTTTAAAAGCCCCTCCCAATGGTCTTTTTATTCTTGCCGTAAATTTTTCTGTTTCTCAGCTTCCTCTTCCCCGATATCCATATTTTCTAAACTCTTCTTGATAAGTCTTTCTTTCCTAACCCAATGGATATCTATGATGGCTTTTAAGACACATGGGTTAGCATGATGCGTGTATACGTGAGATGCATGAGATGTATGAGATGAATATGGTTATCAAAACAACATATATCCTTCCGACCTTATTCCTCCTACACTCGTGGAAAGTCCATTTATGTCCTAGGTATGACTTATTTTATGTACCAATGTAGGGTACACAAAATTGTTCTCTCTTATGCTACGGGGTGAACCTTGGCTACCTAGGTTCCTTTCCATCGGTAAAAGACAAAGACCGCCCATTTACAACATGGATTAAGCCTATTATGGGATCATGCCATTGTCTAGAAATGATGAATTGGGCCTTCGATAATCACAGTCGTGGGGATGAACTTGGAAGCATCCAACAATATGCAAATATGCCGTAACAAGGCGTATCCTTTCTAGATGAAGCCAGTGCGGATATCGAACTCATGCTTCTGGTATATTGTATCATGCTTGACTTTCTAAGCCCATCAAGGGTTTCATACAAGTTGGCCCATTATCATTTCAAAGCATTCAATCATATTATTGCGAGGTGCAAACTTGTCCCAGTTGAAAAAGGCCCAACAGGTTTACACTTTTACAATAACGTGGCTAAACAACTTCAAATGATAGGGGGCCTAAACACAAAGTGGCCCATCGGTATTTTAGAATTTTTGGCCCTATCTTCATAAGACACAAACTCGTCCAAGTTTAAATGGCCCAACAAGTCTACATCTCATGACAAGAAGGCCAAATGAATCCAAATGATGATGGTCCCAAACACAAGCATAAAGGGTGGCTTCTATAGGTCATATAACTATGGTTCTCATGCAAGTTTATGGGAGTATTGATAAAGGCACACGCCGGTGAAGGGTTGCCCACAACTAGGTCTCCCCACACAATGGTTCGAGCCACCAAGTGAGCGCACCTTTTTTATACCTTAAGGTACGTGCCAACGAGTGATGATACCATATAACGATCCGTCGCTTCGAGCGAAACTGACTTCACGATACATGATGCCATCTAGGTAAGAAAAAGGTATGCAAAATATATGAGACAATGTCAACTAAAGCTAAAATCACAAACATTACAAGACATTATTTCGGGGCCGATTCTCTATCCCCAGTAGAGTCGCCAGAATGTGGACACACGACGCTGCTCTGGCTCGCGGCCCGGTCGGGAGTACGGGGTAGCCCGCGGAGGACTAAATCGGAGAATAAATGGAGTCGCCACCCAGTGTGAACTGGGAAATGATTTAAGGCCGCACTCACCCCTCGCAAGGGAAGACCTCAAACCATTGGGTTCAGAATGGTCCCTTACTATGCCAACTGTAATGACAGATTTATGCAATAGTATAACCAAGTCTTATGAACACATGCAAGATAATTCAAATGACATACAAGTTTTCACACCCATAAACATAAATGTAAGTGAAAACAAATACATAATTTTAAAAAACATGTTATCAGAGAAGTGCGCGATGATATATAAATGTTAACAATAATGGTAGATAATTAAGCACATAACGCGGAGAAAATAACTAAGAGACAAGCATGCATAAAACATGATAAAAGAATCTGTCCTGTGTGCGCGTTCAGAAATGTGTTCGAACGGAGTGAGAACATAACATGCATTTGAGTAGCGTTCGTAAACGCGTTCGAACGGGACGTGATATCATGTATGGCAAGACAGAATGCATGCGCATTCGTGTAGCGTCCTGAAATGCGTTCGAACGGGTGAGGCCGAATGCATGCGTTCGGAAACGCGTTCAAATGGAGAGAGACAGAATGCATACGTTCGTGTAGCGTTTGAGAACGTGTTCGAACGAGATTACCAAAGTGGCGTCTAAAATATAATAAAGGGTGGCCTTCAGGTCTTACATTTTAAGTCACTTCTCGGGAGTGCGTAGCGTCGTCGCCGGAAGGGTTATTGCTCCGTAACTTTTTTGGTTCACCGATTCGGTTTCACTGCTATTTTGCTCGCTGTTTCGATCGTTGTTTCTTCTATTTTCTTCACTATTTTTCTATTTTTTACGGCTACTTTTCTGCGGTTTTTTTATCTCGGTTTAAATGGTGATTTTCAGGATTATTTTGGACTGTTTGCTCACATATTTTTATTATTATTATTGTCGCCAGGTTGGTGGTTTGTTCACGTATTGGCTGAGGGTTTGTTCTCACATGTTGGTTGGGTTTTTGTTTTCACATTTTGGCTTGTTCTTTGTCACGGTCTTATGGCTTAATTGAGTGGCAGTTTGTGAGTGGCGTGAAGGACGATGGTAAGGCCGTGTTTTAAGGTTGGTTGAGGGGCTGCATGAGGTGTTTCCCTATTGCGTGAGGTAGCTGTTTTGTGTCTGGTGGAGGGCTGGTTGTGGTCTATGTGTGTCTTGGTTTGGTGAGGGGCCTAGAGAGATCAGAGAGTGGGGGCGTAAGCTTTAGGGTTAAGGTTTATTTGTGATGGTGGTTCACGACTTGTGGAGCTGTGTGAATGTCTGGGATGAGTGGCTAGGTTCTTTAGTGATCCTCGTCAGCTTGTGAGAGAGAAGAAGGAAGAGTAGTGCTTGTAAGTGGAGAGAAGAGAAATGTCGGAAGGCTCAAGGTGTTTAGGGTTTTTTGTGTTTTTTTTTAGCATTGTGTGAGAAGGGGAGAGATCCAGGAGACAGTGGCGAGAGGGTTGTCATGGATGAGAGTGGAGACGTGAGTCTAGGGTTTCTCGTTTTTATGAGGTGCCGAGAGTGGAGAGGTCTGAGGACTGTTAGGTTTTTGGTTTTTTGTGAGGTGCTGAGAGTTTGATGGGAAGAAGAGAGAAAGAGGTTAGGGTTTAGTTTAGTTTTTTTATATGGTGTATTAGAGTTAGTTTATATAGATTTGGAGAGGATTATTATTTTGGCAAGATTATGTTTAAAATTGGATCCATGTGGGCTTTACGGGGGTTTTGGGCCACGATTAATGTTTAAAATAGGAATCGATTAAGCGAACCCGCGCTAACTAGCGAATTTATTTGACGAGCTATTAATTTTAGAATTTTCCCTTCCGACGTCCGTTTCTCTCGCGACTTCCGCAACTTATCGGGTAGTGCCTCCATACGAGGCTCATCATTAGGCTTTATGCAAAAATACAGTGTCTACAGAAAGGGTCTGTCAAGATAGTTGATACATTCCAGAATTTCATCATCTAACTCGCTGTCAGTCATGTTGGTGATGAAAGCTTCAAGTTTATCTGTGGGAAGTTGCATTGTATCAGTATCCTGGATGATCTATCAACACCATCAATTATGAAACATCTCTCCTCATTTTCATCACTCAGAATTTCATCATGGCTTTGAAAACATTGAAGGCAACTTCTTGGTCCTGAACTTTCATGGTTAGTTCTCCTTTTTGTACATCAATATTAGTTCGACCTGTAGCCAAGAATGGTCTACTGAGGATGATAGTACATCTTTGTCTTCTTCCATGTCAAGGATAATGAAATCTGCAGGGGAAATGAATTTGTCGACTTTAACAATACATCTTCCACTACACCTCTCGGAAATGTGAGTGATCTGTCAGCAAGCTGCAGAGTAACTGAGGTGGGCATTGCTTCTCCAATTTGCAGTTTCTTGTAAATAGACAAAGGCATCAAGTTAATGCTGGCACCTAAATCACATAAAGCCTTACCGAAGTAATGTTCTCCTATGGTGCAAGGGATGGTAAAACTGCCAGGATCTTTCAACTTTGGGGGAAGCTTCCTCTAAATGATGGCACTACATTCTTCTGTCAATGCTACTGTCTCGTAATCTCCCAATCTTCTCTTTCGTGACAAAATGTCTTTCATGAATTTGACATAGCTGGGCATTTGTTCCAAAGCTTCTGCAAATGGAATGTCGATATTCAGCTTCTTGAAGATCTCCAAGAATCGAGCAAACTGTTTATCTAGTTTACTTTTCTGGAGTCGTTGTGGAAAAGATGGAGGTGGAGTGAACTTTTCTCGATCATTTTCTTTTGCCTCTTTTTCCTCCATATGTGGCTCTGCTTTGCTGCTTTCTTTTGGAACTTCCTCAGTGGATATCTTGACTCCAATATCTTTGTTGATTTCAGTATTGCTTTTCAAAGTAATGGCTTGACATTGCTCATTCCCTCGGTTCCTTGGATTTGGTTCAGTGTTGCTAGGAAGGTTACCTTGCGGTCTATAACTTTGAGCATTGGCCAGTTGTCCCATTTGATTCTCCAGAGTTTTCAAAGATGCTGCTTGACTTTGAATTAATGCTGCTTGAGATTGAAACATAGCATCATATGATGCTGCTTGAGGGTCGTATTTTGCTTCCAGCTTTTAAAGTGAGCCAGCACTTCTATTATTCCTGGTTTTTTTTCATACTTCTAGCCTTTGTTTTGCTGTTGGAATCCTGGTGGTGGATTGTTCCTTTGCCCTAAAATGTTGTTCCATGAAAAATTAGGATGATTCCTCCACCCTGGGTTGTAAGTGTTGGAATATGGATTGTTCCCCTGTTTGTTGAAATTATTGACACAATTCACCGTCTCATCATGTTGGTTTGTCTCTGGTGCTCCTCCATATGGTGAACTTGTGGATCCGGCATTACCTTGCATGCTAAGAGTTTCTATGAATTTGTAAATTTGATCAAGCTTGGCATTCATCGCTGTGTTAGCTCCAACTTCATAAATTCCTGCAATTCGTTGAATCATACTCCTCTCTGTTGGACATAAAGAATTGTTGTTGGCCATTTCTTCAATTAGGTCTCAGGCTTGATCTTCTCCTTTTGCCATTAAAGCTCCTCTAGCAGCAGCATCTATTGTGGTTCTCATAAGTCTAGAAAGTCCATCATAGAAGGTTTGGACTTGTAGCCACTTTGCAATCTCATGGTGAGGACATTTTCTGAGCAAATCCTTGTATCTTTCCCAAGCTTCGCAGAGGGATTCCGAGTCATGTTGTACAAAAATGTAATGTCATTCCTCAGCTTTGCAGTTCTAGCTGGGGGAAAGTACTTTGCAAGGAATTTGGTGGCTAGAGTATTCCAAGTTGTGATGGAACCTGCTGGTAGTGAATGTAACCAAGCCTTAGCTCTGTCTTTCAAGGAATATGGAAAAACACGCAGTCTCATTACTTCTTCTTCAGCTGCTCGGTTGTAATTGAAAGTGTCGCAAACTTCCAGGAAGTTACTGATGTGGGCATTAGGATCTTCAGTTGCATTCCCCTCAAACTGAACTGACTATTGTATCATCTGAATGCATGTTTTGATGTCACACGCATTTGCTGGTAAGGGAGGAAGTACAATACATGAAATAAGCCTTCAACCACCAGAATAGTTCTATCTTGAATAGGAATTGGTGGTGCAACTTCCAAAGGTTCAGGTTCCATATTGATGAGTGCTTCTTGGCCTTCTCGCCTTTCTCTTCTCAAATGTCTGATGGTTCTTTCAATCTCTGGGTCAAGCGGACGAATTTCAAAGCTTATGGTTCTTCTCATGTAGTGTCTACGAACCTGAAACAAAAGAAAACAAAAATAATAAGTAAAAATAAATTAGACACAAGTAAATGTATCTAACCTCAAAATTAATAGAGAAAGATAAATAAGTCCCCGACAACGGCGCCAAAAGCTTGATCGGTGAAATCACTCACATTACGCAAGTGCACGTATCGCTCAAGTAGTATAAAATGTATCGATCCCATGAGGACTTAATACCTAAGCTATTAATTTATGAAGCTGAATGTTTACGAGAATATAATAGATTTGTTGTTTGATTGGATGGTGATTTTAAACTTAAAACAAGTAAATAATATAGCGCGAAAGTAAATTAAAGGAAAATTCAATTTTATTAAACTATCCAGAGTTGTGAATCCTTCCAATATCTTTTAAAGATGAAGTGGTTATCTCACATTTGTGTAATATATCAATTTATTAACCTGGAACACGAATTTATGCAAAAGCCTCTTCTGATACTCAGATGCAAATACCCAGTATAACCCAATTAATCGTATTCATATGTTAACCAAATTACCTGAATTCAATAAGATTAAATTCCAATTATGGCTACCCCCGCCTGACAGGTATATTCCTATCCTGTAAAGAAATCTATTAAGGGTTATCTATCCTTAAAGGAGATCGTGAGCTATTAAGTCTAAAGCTTAAACCTAAAATCTCTTTTCCAAGTTCATTTCAAATTTACCAGATCAATCTTATTAATGGTCAGTTAACAAGAAGCATTAAGCTAAAGACTCAATAAATAAACATTTATATTACCCAAGTCGTAAAATGACCCCTTATAAACCGGTGATATTGGAATTCATCACAACCCAAGATAACGAGTTTAGTTACAACACATATCTAGGACTCGTAAAAGCTTAAATAAATTAAATAACATAGATAAAATAAACAATAAAGAAAATGTTGGGGGTTAGAGGATCCATTTTTATTACTTCTATTTTAAATATCTCCCGTATTATAATATATTAACTTGCATGATATTACCAAGCGATCATAAAGGCGGTATCCTGATTAAGTCAAATTTAAGATTAATTCCAACCGACCATAAATGTGGTATCTGAATTAGTCAGGTTAAAATTAATTTAATTAAGTCCAACCGACCATAAAGGCGGTATCCCATTAAGTCAGGTTTTAAATAGTTTATATAATATAATTAATGGAGATTAATCTAAATATTAGTAATAAAAGCTTAACCTTTTACCCCAGTAGAGGGGAGTTACCTCCTCATATTGAACAGTAAAAATAAAGACTGAAAGTAAAGTAAAGAAAGTACTATTGCGTAAATTTAAATACAGAAAGCTATAAATAAACAAACAATATACAATCTTCTTAGTATTCTTAAGGAATTCCCCAGAAGAAGGTATGAATTTTCCTTCTGATTTCAGCCTCTATTTATAATGAAAATTTTGCCTCGCGCGTCGCAACGCAGAACACTTTCGCATCGCAACGCGCGTTTGATTAAACGAGATCGTGACATGTGGCATCGATTGCATTGGCAGCTGAATTATTGTTTCGGCATCGCGACGCGTGACATATTTTCGCGTCGCGATGCGTGCATAATAAATGTCAGCAATATGGGATGATGACACGTGTCCTGCGCACGTTAGCAAGACTGATGTGATGTTGAGACGTGGCAGGCGCATGTTAGCATGTGTGCATGATAGCAGACGGCGTATTTTAGCAAACAACGCATTTTAGTAGGAAATTTACATTTTTACCCTTTTTGTCCGTTTTTCGATGTTTTGGCCCCGAATTGCTTCCAGAGAGTCCTGTTATTAAACTTATCTACAAAATAACACAAAACACATAAAAATATTAACAAATCTCAAGAAACTATATAAAATATTGAGTCAAAAGGCACGGTAAATATTGATATATTTACCGCTTATCAGGTCTCACTAGTTGAAATTCAAGTAGTGGGGTGGGATTGGAACGATTGTTCAGTTGGCATCTAACTATCCAATTACAATGGGTTTTGATGTGCAAGCCACGGGAGCACGACGCGTGGTGTTTTGGGGAGACGAAGCGGGTAATCCCTAGAATGATGTGAGATACATTTAAAAGAGGCAATAATGGCGACATAATTCCCAAATGATGATTTAAAAGCCCGAGAGAAGCGTTCAGTAAAATAACTGTCTCCAAGACAGAACCTGTCAACCGTATGCAAGATCTAGACCCAAAGACTAGGGGACGGTCGGCACCGTACCATTATAGTTCCAGACACCAACTCGTAGACTTGTTGAAACCGAGAACTATGGACAAATATTGATGGTGATTTCGTGACCCCGAGAAAAGCATAAGTATGAAGAATAGTATAAAAGGGATTTTCACTTCCTAAACGAGGGGCCCGGGCCCAAGATGTTGGAGTTGGTGCTTGGAATGCCAATCCGAAAACTGTATTGTACATTTTATTATTTATAATAAAATAACTACATTTTAATTTCATACCTTATTAATGGTATTATCATTATGCATATTAGATTAATGTATAGATTTGCTAAGAATGACATCGACCTCATAATAGTCTTATAGTAATACTGGACACTTGATGATCCGACATTGGGATGAGTATTACTATAGTAAGCTATTCTTAAAGTATAAATATATTCCTAGTCATTTTTTTAGAATACGGTCGAATTCCTATAACCTAGAAGACTAGCACATGTCGTATATTGGAATTGGAGTTCCAATGGTTTAAACCCGATGTACCATGAGCTTTAGAAGCTCGTATAGACGTGTGGGTATTGGCTGGACCGAAAACTGAATGACTCAAAGGTGAATTTTAATAGTTGGAAATACACACCACCGTCAATAGGAATCTCCTCAGGTCGAGTAGCATATGTAATCCTTTGACTATAGGATATCATTGATTTTATGTGAGATCCTCCACACTTTGATGCCATGTATATCAGAAATCTTTCATGGTCTGGCCTCTATATGTTCGTTGGGTGTGGACCGATGCACTCAGTAATCAAGTGCGAAGCAATATAGGATCCGTCGGCCCGTATGTGTGCCATAAGGGGTTTAGGTATCCATGTAAATTAGTCACGATTCCTAAAAATTTGGCCAAAGTCGATCATCTACGGTGGATCGCATCAGTTGTAAAGAATCGTGGACAAGTCGACATGAGATGTGCGCCTCGAAAACTTGACGATGTATTCTATGTTTCCTAAGAACAACTCGAATAGCCTACGACAGATGTATTATTAACATATGTGATGACATCGACTTATATAGTTCAGAAAGGTCGTTCGTGTTCTTCCTGAATTCGGAGGTGGCCGAATCCCATACATATTAGCTAGGCCTATATGACGAACGTGTCTTAACTTAAAGAGTCTCAGGATTAAGTGTACTCGTTGAGCACTTGGGTAGCCGATTAATTTGATAAAAGATAATATTCGATATTATAATTATCAACCAAGATAATCACGTGTTTATTGGATAACATTGATTATATAATTTGACCTATTTGGATTAATTGGATTAATTCAAAATTACACAAATGGCTTAATTGTAAATTCATAAATATCTCTACCATTTTAGGATATTTTGATAATTCCAAATTTTTATTAATAGGTGTAAATCTATATGTCTTGATTTAATTGATTAAATCAAAGTGGTAGATATTGAACTAATCCATTAAGTAAAAACTATCTTGATTTAATTTACTTAAATCAAAGTTGTGGACAATGGGATTAGTCACACCTAATTATGAATATTTGGATGAATTTAATTAAGCATACCTAATGTTTGATAAGACATTTATTGATTAAAAATTGCCTAAGTTTTGCTATAAAAAGCAAGCTTTAGGAAGGTTTTAATTAAGCTTAAGCAAGGTAAAATTTTGTGAAAGCTATACACAAGTATTTTCTTAGAGAAATTAGCCTAAGTTAGAGAAGTGTTTAGAGAAGCTTGTGAGGTCTCTATAACTGTTCATTTAGGAGAAATCAAGATTGGATCTTGGAGTGAAGCTTGCTAGCATTGGAATCAAGATTGGATCTTGGAGTGAAGCTTGCTAGCATTGGAATCAAGGTTGGATCTTGAAGAAAAGCTTGCAACACTTTGGAAGTTCTCCCACCATTTCAACAAAGAGAAGGAGATTGGATCCTTGCTTCAAGCTTGCTAGGTAAGTTTGAACTTCTCTTAAGTTATGAAATATGTATTGGATGCATGATCACATAACTTAATATTGAAATAAGGATAATAAATTGTGTTATGATACTTTAGAAGTATAAACACAACATACTTGTAATTAGGTCAAAATGTTTTTGTTATACATAGACAAAAAATTAGAGTTTGGAACTCTAAATTAAAGTTAGAGCTATGGCTATCTTTCTAGAATCACTTGACCACCTTTGGGTGACCTAGAATTGTTCATGATTCATTTCATTATGGGATTCTATTTTAGGTTGTATTTTGATTCAAAGAAATACATATATACATTTAGAATTTATATATGTTTATTTCAAATATGTGTTGTGGTTATTTTTGAAATTAAAATTATTTTGGGTGAATTTAAAATGTGCTTAATTTTTTTAAAAAAAATTAAAGCAATTGAATTCAATTGTTTACATTTAGTGTATATATGCGCTGAATGTGCGCTGGATTCAAATTTTTTTTTGATTCAGCGATTTGCGTGCTAAATGCAATTGTAATTGCATTTATCCCGATTTTTTTAAACACTCGTAATGGAATATATTATTTCATTAAATATTTTAAAAATATACTCATACTAGATATCCACGGGTTAGACCCATTTTCCGCTGCGCGGGTCACCAGTTCGACCCTAGGGGTTCCACAACTGTCCTAACATAAGAGTATCAGTAGCAAGACTTAACCACACAACACATGTTGCATGTTAGACATGTATTTGAATCTATGACTCCGTGTTTTAATTTAATTATGTATAAATCATATTAGATATGTTGCATGTTTTAAATTAAAATTTTGACCTAATTAAGTTAATGACTTGATTGTCATAAATCTCTCACAATTAGGTGATTACATTATTTTAAGTAAATGTATTAGTAATGTTGGAGCATTATTAGAAGGTTCTTCTTGTCAATACGGAGATGAATGAGTTCTTACTACTTATATCCAATATCGTCATTAGTGTGAGGGTATAAGTGCTCAGAACTTAGGTCGTTTCGGTAAAACATTAGATGTAGTGTGATGGGTTAATGCAGTCACCCAATATCGTCATTAATGTTATATCCAATATCGTGATTAGTGTGAAGGTATAAGTGCTCAGAACTTAGGTCACTCCGGTAAAAAATTAGATGTAGCATGATGGGTTAACGCAGTCACCCAATATCGTTATTAGTGTGAGGGTGTACATACAAAGCGCATTAGTGCACATTGACAAGTAAACACCTAGAACACGTCTTAATCCAATATCGTCATTAGTGTGAGGATAAGAAACGGTGCATGACCAAACTATGACTCACATGATGTGATTGACCTGTAAGGTCTACCTAATGAGTTTATAAAGGCCAAGATCGTCATTAGTGTGAGGCTGGAGTAGATGTCATGGGATCCACTTCCCGCTATGAAATTTTGATTGTCAAATTTCTATTTTTTCGTTAAGGGAGATTACAGAATTACGTAAAGTAGTATGAGGGCACTAATAGATTTAAAATTCCATAATCAATTAGTGTTATTATTTTGAAATGAAAATTGTTCTGCTATTACTCAAAAATATTGTCTTGTATATGACTGCTGTTAATCCATTGATGAAACTTTTGGATTCCAATAAGCTAAAGGAGCCGAAAACTACTTCGAATGGAAATAAACATACGCTTTGTCTTGGAGTTTGAAATGTTGACTTATGTCACTGTCAATCCACTACTTGTTGAAATCGATCATGACTACACTCTAGAAGAGCGAGAAATTTTTAATAGATGGAAGGATGATAACCTGAAGGTGAAATCCTACATCTTGGGATCGATGGTTCTAGATTTGTTGAGACCGTACATTGAAGTATCAGATGCTTGGAGCATCATGCGAACACTCAAGGAGTTGTTCGAGGCAAACCAAGAGATGAAACTTTATTGAAGGTTTAAGGAATTGTTCCGTGCTGAACTCAAGGAGGGAGGAGATGTCAGCACTCATGTTTTGAACATGATAGACCAGATTCAATATCTGGAATGACAGGGCATTATATTTGATGAACGGTTGGGCCGTAATTTGATTCTGTCTTCTTTGCATGGTTCATATGCTGGCTTTGTATTAAATTTCCATATGCATTCGATGCAAGCCACATACGAAGAACTTCATAACATGCTACACACGGCGGAGCAAGATTTGAGAAAAGCAACCCCACTTTGTACCTCCATGGTGGAGCTGGCTCTTCAAAGACTTTTGGGAAGTCAAAGAAAATAAAGATGGGGAAGAAGAAGATTGCAAAGAAGAACTCCAATAAGCGAAAAGGTGTAAAATCGCAGGTAACTCGTGACCAATGCCTGCATTGCAAGAAGTCTGGACACTGGAAGAATGACTATCCAAAGTTGATAGGAAAAGTAGGACCCTCAGGTATGCTTTGTATTTTTCCAATTATTGAAATCTCATTAGCCTTATATGCAAATAGTGGATGGGTGTTAGACACTAGCAGTCCTACTCATATTTGCACTTAATGCCCGACCCAAGGTAGAAAGGTGTTTAGGGAAGATGAGGGGACTGAATGTCGTAGAACAGACCCGATGAGGTAGGTCAATCACTTCAGTTCACAGTCGATCATCTCAACTTTTTGACACGATGAGGTAGGTCGGGGTAATGATATTTTTTTCAATTCCGAACAACGCAAGCCATAGACGAAAGTTCGGGATTCCCAAGGATTGATGAGATATAAGCAGGCAAACGGCTGATGGCTATCGCATTGGAGTAGTTTGAATACTAGTAGGCCTAAGGGAATAGCTTGCAACAGACACCAAGAATGGGTAATTTAATGAGATTCAGGTGGCAGGTCGTAAATGTGTCAGACGGCTAGGCTATAATCTGTAGGGTAATTGAGGAAGAGAGCCTAAGCATTAATGGCTTGGTTATGTGGGTGACATCACAAAGTTAGAGTAACAGTGTATTTTGGCTTAATATATAAAGAGGTTGAAAGTTCATTGTAGGAGGTTGATCAATTTTATTCAAAGAACACTTGTAACTTGTAATAAAGAGAAAAAAATACAAAGCTAGAGAAACAAAAGAGGCCGGTCAGACCCGATCCGGTAATAAAAGCTTTCTTTTCCCTTGTACCCGTAGATGTAGGTTGGATCCATTCCGCCGAACCACATTAAATCCCTTGTTTATCTTTTTGTATTATTTCTGCCTGCTAAGTTTGCATTTGGTTCCCAATAAACCAAACAAATTCACAGGTGAATGAGGTTTATTCAAGGAGTGATTTTTCTCGAATTACCCATAAAATGAAAAACAACCGTCAACAACGAATGACCCTACAATATTTTACCACCAATTGTTTTATCACTGACGATCAGCTGTATTTTCATACATGGGATGAAGCTAACATGGTTCAAAGATTCAAGAAGTTTCATTTCTATTAAACAATCCTCTTTTTTAAACATATCCTAATTACTTGTCTTTTGCAACTAGACTCATTGGAAATTAACAAGCACTGGTAAATTATTTCTCTTTCCCCAATCACTTTATAGATGTGTAAGAAATAAAATTTTTAATGTCTTCAATATAATGTTCTTTGATGTTTATCTATAGGTTCAATAC
>SKCR01054945.1:0-29330 GCA_019454045.1 Zanthoxylum bungeanum | reverse complement strand
TAAATCGAATTTAAATAAATAATTGCGCCTAGCGAAATTATTATTTACGTCGCTAACGAATTAATTCTAAATTAACTCGTTTGCCCGAATCAAAATCTAATTTTAATTTCGCGTCGAAATCGAATTTCGATTATTATATCGAATATAATAATTTTACGTTTAATTCCAAATTAATCGTTCTCTCTCTATGTATAGTACTTTATCCAAGATAAAGTCTCTCCATAATTAATCCAAGATTAATTAAGTTTGAATCATACGTCATTGGTGAATCTTCGGGAAGCGACCCAAGACATCTCTGGATATGTTGGCAGTAAATACGGCCGTCAGATTATCTGAATACGTACGTACCAAGTACTACGTTTTTACCGATTTACAAGACAAGGTTAGCCTCTAGCAAAACGCCATGCCTACCCAATTCTCCAGAAATATTCTTATTGGAATATAAGATCTATAACAGGCGTAGTATACCGTAGTATAGTGTATATCGAACCAGTATCAGATGATCACATGTAAAGCCTGGGGCTGGAGATGTGTCTGCCCCGTACGATACACATATCGGACTTCAAGCAACCAGTCTCTTTGAATCGGATAATCCTGACCTAGTCATATTATCCCGATGGTTGCAACCATTATAGAGTACTAGTTCTGTATCCCTCGCGATCATCATCTCCATATGTCTGAAGTGATACTTCCATCTTGACATCACACCCAATACACTACGATTCTCGATAAACCCAGAAGAGGTGTACACAGAACCCGTTAAACCCCTGGACCACCAAAACTAAAGTTTACCGATTGTCGTAAGTACTAGCGATGCAAGTCTCAGGTTAAGATCATATGCACCTACCTGAAGCGGACTCCCATAGACACGCAGACATACTACCAATGGGATTCCGCGGGGTCTATCCAGAGCGAAGCTGTTTTCCGTACCATCGGTAAAACACAACCTCCTACCGCAGTTGCATAAGTATCCTATACTTAAATATATGAGAACTATGCCGTTGTGCCCTCACAACATGCACAAGTGCAGTACTAGTCTATTCCGCATTATCGATGTCCAATCTCGATAATACTACGACTAGGGATATTTAATGATTAAACCTTTATGGATTGATACCGTCTCATATCATCACAATCCGGAACTAATCATAGGGACTCTTACCATTATATCAAAGTAAATAAATTACAAAACGGTAAAAGGCAATTTCATTATACATAGTTAATTTTGTACAATAATACAATATCATTTACAAAATAGTGACGCTATGGGTCATAACTGTCTAACATCTAATACTTATTTTGAATAAGGTTCCGTCAAAGTCTGTTCAATAGACTCCGTATGAGATATAGACAGGAAAGAAACCGGGTTTCTCATTCCTGAAGATTTGGGGATGCTGGGCATACGTAAACATTTGGATGGTACCAAACTTGAACCCAAATCGGATAAGTGTCTATTTGTAGGTTATCCTAGGGAAACCAAAGGATATTACTTCTACAACCCACAAGAGAACAAAGTATTTGTTGCTCTACAAGTAGTTTTCCTTGAGAAGGAATTCGTAAATGCAGTGGTTAGTGGGAGGAAAGTAGAACTCGATGAAAGTCAGAGTGATACTGTTCCTGGCACAGAATCCTTAACGGAATATGAACAGTTCATCAGGGATGAGACTGTACCACAATCTTCGAATACACAAGAACCATGTAGATCGGAGAGAGTCAGAAAAATAACCTGAGACGTATTGGTTTCTTATCTCACCTCATGTGGATATTAATCTTATTGAGGAAGAAGAACTGGCTACGTATGAGGAAGCAATACAAGATATCAACTCCAGTTTATGGAAAGATACCATGAAGTCTGAAATGGATTCCATGTACACCAACCATGTTTGGACACTGGTTGATGCACCAGAAGGCGTAAAGCCTATTGGTTGTAAATGGGTCTTCAAGAAGAAGACCGACATGGATGGCAACATACAAACGTACAAAGCTAGGCTTGTAGCGAATGGGTATCGTCAACGAAATGGTGTCGATTACGATGAAACTTTTTCACATATTGCCATGATTAAATCCATTCAGATAATGCTTGCTATTGCTAAATATTTCGATTATGAGATATGGCAGATGGACGTCAAAACCGCTTTCCTTAACAGAAATCTTTTGGAGGATGTTTATATGCAACAACCTAACGGTTTTGTCGTACCTAAACATGCAAACAAGGTTTTCAAGTTAAATCGATCCATTTATGGATTGAAGCAAGCATCGAGTCATTGGAACCAACGTTTTGATGAGATCATAAAAGAATATGATTTCGTTTAAGACGAGGATGATCCTTGTGTATATAAGAAGGTTAGTGGGAGCGCACTGACATTCATTGTCCTTTATGTTGATGATGTATTGCTTATTGGCAATGACATTCCCATGCTACAATCGGTGAAAGCTTGGCTTTCATTAAAATTCTCTATTAAAGATATGGGAGAAGCAGCCTTTATTCTGGGAATAAAGATCTACCGGGATAGATCTAGAAAGCTGATTGGGCTCTCCCAGAGCATGTACATTGACAAAGTGTTGAAGAGATTCAACATGGAATAGTCTAATAGGGGATTGTTGCTAATGTCACATGACGTCACTCTATATAAGGACATGTGTCATAAAACTCAAGATGAGAGAGACAACATGAGTCGGATCCCGTTCTATTTGGCAGTCGGATCGATCATGTATGCCATGATATGTACGCGACCAGATGTCTCGTATGCTTTGAGCATGTGTAGTCGCTATCAGGCCGATCCAGGTGATGGTCACTGGATGGCGGTTAAGAATATCCTTAAGTATCTTAGACGAAATAAGGATGCTTTCTTAATCTATGAAGATGGAGAACTTGAGGTAACTGGGTTTACCGATATAAGTTTCCAAACCGATAAAGACGACTGTAAGTCGCAATCCGGGTACATATTTTGTTTGAACAACAAGCAGTAAGCTGGAAATCTTCCAAGCAATAGACTGTTGCCGATTCAACAACAGAAGCAGAATATATTGATGCAGCTGAAGCAGCAAAAGAGGCAGTTGTGGGAACACAGAAACTGGGCGACGCATGCTGTTCCGGGCTCGCGGCCCGGTCGGGAGTACGGAGTAGCCACGGGGACTAAACCGGAGAATAATGGAGTCGCCACCCGGTGTGAACCGGGAAAATGAGATTTAAGGCCGCACTCACCCCTCGCAAGGGAAGACCTGAAACCGTTGGGTTCGGAATGGTTCCTTACTTATGCCACTTGTAATGAAAGGATTTATATAATAATTTAATCAGGCTTAAGTAACACTTATTTCTAAGAATATCATGCTTCTAAATCCACATACATACATCAACAAGTTCATCTAAATTTATATGTAACACATATTCGAATTTGCATACAGCCTATTTGCATGTAATCTATGTCTCAATTTGCATACATAAGGATTATCATACGGCAAGCATACAAGTTAATGAACGCATTGGTGGACATAGAAGCGTAAACAAGTAGCATTCTTACTAGCATGCATATTAAGAAAAGATATTTAAGCGCATAACAGAAATAGACAACTAGAGAGGTAATACCAATGCATAACGTAATGTGATGCAAGAGGATCTGTTTACCATGGGCGTTCGTGTAGTGTTCGTATACGCGTTCGAACGGTAAACAGAAGGTTCTCGTTCCAGTAGCGTTCGTAAACGCGTTCGAACGGAAATGAAACAGAATGCTCACTTTCGTATAGCGTTTGTGAACGCGTTCGAACAGAAATGAAACAGAATACTCGCATTCGTATGGCGTTCGTGAACGCGTTCGAACAGAAATGGGACCTGATGCATGATAAGGCAAAATGCTTGCGCGTTCGAGTTGCGTTCGTAAACGCGTTCGAATGAGAACAGACCTGATGCATGAAATGGGACACAATACATAAATGGCGAATAGTACAATGCGAGGCGCGGCAAAGCATCGTGATAAAGGGCTTTAACCCCTCCCCATAGGGGATCTTGCATTCCATTTGCTAAGCCCATGGGCTCGATCGCATCATGCATGCAAACATAAAGACAATCATATCAAACTAAGTATGCCCGATTGAACACGTCTTACATCCAACCGAACACACATCAACCGGCACGGCAAAGCATCGTGGTAAAGGGCTTTAACCCCTCCCCCTAGGGGATCTTTCATTCCACTTACTAAGCCCATGAGCTCGATTGAATCATGCATGTCAAGAATTAAAAGCGATAACATCAAACTTGGTGTGCCGATTGAACGTATCTTGCATTCAACCGAACACACATCAACCGACACGGCATAGCATCGTGGTAACGGGCTTTAACCCCTCCCCATAGGGGATCTTTCATTCCACTTACTAAGCCCATGCGCTCGATTGAGTCATGCATACAAAGAATTAAACGCAATAATGTCAAACTTAGTATGCCCGATTGAACGTATCTTGCGTTCAACCGAACACACATCAACTGGCGCGGAAAAGCATCGTGGTAAAGGGCTTTAAACCCCTCCCCATAGGGGATCTTTCATTCCACTTACTAAGCCCATGCGCTCGATTGAATCATACATACTTAAGCAACTTGCAAAATTCAAATGACGAAAAGTAAATAAACCAAAGCAACACAAAACAAAAAGAGAGTGTCGTTTACTCAAGCGGTACGTGGAGTTGTGTCCCGAGTACAGATCATATTACCGTCCATTCGGAATCGGCTATGAAATTTATGTCCGGGTTTCCATCCGATATACAGCGAGAGTTGACACATCTCTCATTTTATTCCACAGCCACAACATACAACATCTCACAATCCATTCATATTCATCTACTCAAGGGCCACAACATGCATTTCAACATGACAATCATGCAAGCAATATTAAATAGTATAAAAAGCGAGTGTGAAAGATACCCTCAGGTCTAACCTTTTTTCCAACTTTCAGGCTTGCGTTTCACAGACGTCGGAAGGGTACAGCTCCTCAACTTCTCCGGTTCACTGGTTTAGCGTCCTAGCTCACTACTTTACTGTTTGGACTCCGTTCTGCTACCGTTCGGCCTCTGCTTTGCTGCTCATGTTCAGGTCACCTGTTTTGACGTTTCCACGGACTGTTCTGAGTTTTTGTGTGGGTTCTTAGTGCAGTTGTGGGACTGTTTCAGTGATATAAAGGGGAGTGTTTTCAGTCTGGTTGTGCGGCAATGTAGGGGGTTTGGATGTGTGAGTATTCGGTTGCTAGAGAGAGGAGGAGAAGATGATTATTTGTTTGCTTGTTCTTGTTGTCTTGGGCGTGTGAGCTAGGTTTTTTTTCTTGTGATGGCGTGAACTAGGAGTAGATAGCTTTGGTTAGGGGTTGTTTATATAGAGAAGGGTTAGGGCTTCACCTTGTCTCACAAGGAAGGGATTTTGGCATTAAAATGAGGATTTGATTTGGTGTTGAGCAAGGAAAGTCAAAGATTGAGGGGGGACAAATCTTGGCTAGAATAGGAAGTCAATATCTTTAATTTGTTATGATTGATTTTAATTAGGCATGACATCTTTTTAATTTAGTATGTGATTTGTTTAGTTAGGAAGTTAATATATTTGATTTATCTTTATTATGTATGATTCTATTTTGTGTTTTATTTAATTGGTGAATGATTTAAATATTTTATTTAATGTTTAATGTTTAATTTAATTAAATTGGGATGTGTTTTATGGGCTTTGGGGAGCTAAATGGGCTGGGGTGCGAGGCTACCAGCAAAACAAGAAACACTGACGCCGTTCGAACGCCAATTCAAACGCTACACGAACGTCCGCAATCTGCCTGACGTTCGAACGAAGTAACGAACGCAGCACTAACGAAGACAGTGAGCTTGTGAAATGAACTTGATGACGTACTTATTTCGAATTTCCCCTTCCGACCTTCGTTTCCCGCAATATCCTTAGCTAAAAAGGTAGTGCCTCCAACTGAGACTCATCATCGGGTTTCACATGCAAAAATGCAATGCCTACAGTCGCCCCCACTTTGATGGGACTTGTGCAGTGTGTGACTTTGAACAATCCTATCAAAGTTATGCAATGCATTTCTACTTACCTGGCTCGCCAGCTGTCACTTGACTTACCATGTGTTGAGTTGAGTTGATTTGGTGGTGAGGTGCTGCGACCCCTGGTTCATTCCCGAACCGTGCTCAATTTTTAGAGCACCATTTTCGGCATCTTTTGTGTGTGTGCTCCATTTTGGAGCGCCATTTTCGGCATTTGCTGTGTGTGTTCCATTTTGGAACACCATTTTCGGCCTTTGCTGTGTGTGCTCCATTTTGGAGCGCCATTTTCGGCATCTGTTGTGAGTGCTCCATTTTGGAGTGCCATTTTCGGCATCTGTTGTGAGTGCTCCATTTTGGGGCGCCATTTTCAGTATCTGTTGTGGTAGCGGTCCATTTCCGAACCGTGCTGTGCGAGAATGTGGCTCATTTTTGAACCGTTATTTGATGAGATGGTATTTGCCTCTACAAACCTGCGAACACAAAACAAACATTGCATGTCTGTGATATGTATGCATGTATGCATGTATATGTATCATATTCCGATGGGTTAGACCTTCCTTGGTCCATTTCCGAACCGTGCTCCATTTTTGGAGTGCCACTTTCGGCGAGATGTGAAAGTAGTCCATTTTCGAACCATGCTCCATTTTCGGAGTGACCTTTTCGGCGAGATATGATAATGGTCCATTTCCGAACCGTTGCTCCATTTTTAGAGTGCCATTTTCGGCGAGATGAGATGATGGTCCATTTCAAACCGTTGCTGAAGAGAGATAGTCCATTTTCGAACCATTACTGACATGAGAGTGGTCAATTTCCAAACCGTTACTGATAATAATGTGGGCCCCGCCCCCCAGAGTACTATACCCGGCAGAACTGATACTGAACTGATGTGGGCCTTGCCCCCAGAATGCCATACCCGGCAGAACTGATACTGAACTGATGTGGGCCTTGCCCCCAAGCTGATACCGATGCGGGCCTCGGCCCTAAACTGATGCTAATACTGATGTGGGCCTCGGCCCTAAGCTGATACTGATGTGGGCCTCGGCCCTAGGACTCATCCCTAAACTGTAACTGATGTGGGCCTCAGCCCTGGGATTCATCCCCAAACTGATACTGATTCATTTCTGAAACTGACTGTACTGTTGTTGCTTCCGAAGATTCCCCGTGTTCTAAACATCACTGAATTTCATAGTATCAAGGTTGAATGCTTTTCTCAAATATACTCATGTTGCAGGTTGGAGGGAGAGACTCAGGCATGTAAACGAAATGAACATCTTTATTATCATTTAAGAAATGGTTCGAACAGGTAGACCAAATCAATGTCTATATCAAAAATGCAGGATCAAATAAACTAGGAGGAACAACTTCATCATTCGCAACATTGCCTTCTTCATTGGCCTAAGGTTCTCCACCGCTGTCATCCCCTATTCCTATGAAGCTGAGTGGTTGAGAGTTTGGAGGACAATGGTTTCGGGTAGGCCAGAGTTGATCATTTAGTTGGGTAGGGGATTTCTGTGTGCGTCAGGCTGTTCTGTTTCTGGGTCAGGTATTTTCTTGGAGTCTATCAGGTCTTGGATTTCATGGCGGAGTCGGGCGCAATTGTCAGTGTCATGGCCCTTTTATTGGTGAAAGTGACAGTAAAGGCTTAGGTTATAATGTGATGGTAGGGGATTGGGTAATGGTTTGGCTTCCAAGGGTTTTAAGAGCCCTTGGCTCTTCAGTTTCTCTAGCACCTTGGACAGGGGCCTTCCCAAGTTGGAAAACTGTCGGTTCCGGATAGCGGCAATCTCAGCAGAAACGGGTTTTGTTCCCGATGTTCCCCCAATGGGCCTCCAGTTCAGACCATAGAATTTTCTATTCTCGGCCTCTTCTTCCTCAATATCCATGACAGTTTCCCTCAACTGCCGAAAATCAGTAATCATGGAGGTCATCCTCTTCAGCTTCCTATACATGGTATGATCCTTCTCCGAAGGCCTAGTCTGCATCTTCAATAAGTGACCCCTCCACCGGTCCACATACTCCTTAAAACTTCCTCCGTTTTCTGCTTAACATTCTCTAGATCACGGAGTGACAGATCAATCTCTAGGTTAGTGACATACTGTTTTAGGAAAGCATCAGCCAACTCCCTCCAATCTTCTTTCATTTTCTTCTCCAAACTGTGGTACCACACCACGGGAGCTCCCTCGAGCGACATTCCGAACATTTTCTGCACTTGGCGCTGAGACAGGCCAACTGAACTCATGACTGATACAAACTGTCGGAGATGAACCCTTGGATCCCCATTCCCGTTAAACTTAGCCATATCAGGCATCTTGAACTGTGCCGGCAACTGTTCCTCGAAAGTCAGTGTGTCATAATCCAGCAGATCCTCATTCTTACCCCTCATCTTGGGGTAATTGACTCAACCTGATCCCGAAGTTTCTGTAACTCTGCCTGAGACCCAGATATTCTGCCTGCTCCATACTCTGCCATATCATCATCAAAAGCGGGGTATCATCCCCCAATCTGTTCGGAGATTCCTCTTGCCTCACATCCCCAGAATTAACCCCGGCACGAGTCCCAGCTATACCAGCCATAACAGTAGTCAAAGCTTGCAACTGTTCAGTGACCTTGGCGAGACTGTTCTCTAACTGATCCATACGGGACACCTCATTATCAGATTCACTCATACTTGTTCTTTTAGTGAGTCTTGTCCCTTCTCTAACCCAAACGGATATATGATGTCTTTTTGAGACATAGATGGTGTGTTAACATGATATATGTATGTATGAGGTGCATGAGATGCATGTAACATATATAACATACGTTAAAACTCTCAAACAAATCGGCTCGTTATCATTTTAGAATCTTTTGGGCTAATTATCATAGGAGTGAACCCATCCCAGTTTAAATGGCCCAATGAGTTCACATCTCAGGACAAAGTGCCCGACTAAATCCAAATGGTAATGTTTCGAACACAATCACAAAGTGGCCCATCAATCACTTAGAAGCCTTTGGCCCAATAGTTATGAGATACGTTCTTGTCCCAGTTTAAATGGCCCAACAAGCCCATATCCCATGACAAATGGTCCAAATGGATCCAACGATGATGTTCCCAAACATAAGCATAAAAAAAGATGATGCAAACATGACATAATAATTTCTACACAATGGCCATCGACATTTCAGAAGCTTGGGCCTAATAGTCATAAGGTACGAACTTGCCCCAGTTTAAATGGCCCAGCAAGCCGCATTTCCGACAATAGTCCAACTGCATCCAAATGAGGATGGTCCACAAGCACATATTCAAGGAAATAATTGTTACTTTAGCCAACCCGGTCTATGGGTGGATTAGCAAGAGCATAGACAAAGGCTCTCACCGGCGAAGGATGGCCCACAACAGGTCTCCCCACTCAAGGGTTCGAGAAACCAAGTGAGCGCACCCTTTTTTATACACTAAGGTACGTGCCAATGAGCTATGGTGTGTTGACGGACTGTCAGATGGATTTCCCGTTGTAGATTCCCCAGAGGGAAGGTGGAGCGAGGCTCACTTAAATATCCAAGCCTCTTAGGCTCTTATCGCTTGTTGTCAGGAATAAACAACGAGTCCTCAAAATTAGTCCATCACAATAGGCTACGAGTAGATGGCTATAGGTGCCTTCACAGCTTTTCCTTCTAGAAAGGTAGTGAATGAAGGAAGAACCAAACCATTACCTAGCCTTAAAATGCCCTTGATTAAACCCTCACTTTATCCACTATAGACACGGTCAATTAAGACATAAATCCAAACATCACAAGTCAATATTTCGGGGCCGATTCTCTGCCCCAGTGGAGTCGCCAGACTGTGGGAACACAGAAACTGGGCGACGCATGCTGTTCCGGGCTCGCGGCCCGGTCGGGAGTACGGAGTAGCCACGGGGGACTAAACCGGAGAATAATGGAGTCGCCACCCGGTGTGAACCGGGAGAAATGAGATTTAAGGCCGCACTCACCCCTCGCAAGGGAAGACCTCAAACCGTTGGGTTCGGAATGGTCCCTTACTTATGCCACTTGTAATTGAAAGGATTTATTATATAATTTTAATCAGGCTTAAGTAACACTTATTTCTAAGAATATCATGCTTATAAATCCACATATATACATCAACAAGTTCATCTAAATTTATATGTAACACATATTCGAATTTGCATACAGCCTATTTGCATGTAATCTATGTCTCAATTTGCATACATAAGGATTATCATAACGGCAAGCATACAAGTTAATGAACGCATTGGTGGACACAGAAGCGTAAACAAGTAGCATTCTTACTAGCATGCATATTAAGAAAAGATATTTAAGCGCATAACAGAAATAGACAACTAGAGAGGTAATACCAATGCATAACGTAAAAAATGGGGTAACTATGTGCTAAGATGGACATGTCGTAATGTGATGCAAGAGGATCTGTTTACCGTGGGCGTTCGTGCAGCGTTCGTAAATGCGTTCGAACGGTAAACAGAAGGTTCTCGTTCGAGTAGCGTTCGTAAACGCGTTCGAACGGAAATGAAACAGAATGCTCACGTTCGTATGGCGTTTGTGAACGCGTTCGAACAAAAATGAAACAGAATACTCGCGTTCATATGGCGTTTGTGAACGCATTCGAACAGAAATGGGACCTGATGCATGATAAGGTAAAATGCTTGCGCGTTTGAGTTGCGTTCGTAAACACGTTCGAACGAGAACAGACCTGATGCATAAAATGGGACGCAATACATAAATAGCGAATAGTATAATGCGAGGCGGGGCAAAGCATCGTGATAAAGGGCTTTAACCCCTCCCCATAGGGGATCTTGTATTCCACTTGCTAAGCCCATGCACTCGATCGCATCATGCATGCAAACATAAAGACAATCATATCAAACTAAGTATGCCCGATTGAACACGTCTTACATCCAACCGAACACACATCAACCGGCGCGGCAAAGCATCGTGGTAAAGGGCTTTAACCCCTCTCCATAGGGGATATTGCATTCCACTTACTAAGCCCATGCGCTCGATTGAATCATGCATGTCAAGAATTAAAAGCGATAACATCAAACTTGGTTTGTCCGATTGAATGTATCTTGCATTCAATCGAACACACATCAACTGGCACGGCATAGCATCATGGTAACGGGCTTTAACCCTTCCCCATATGGGATCTTTCATTCCACTTACTAAGCCCATGCACTCGATTGAGTCATGCATACAAAGAATTAAACGCAAATTGTCAAACTTAGTATGCCCGATTGAACGTATCTTGCGTTCAACTGAACACACATCAACCGGCGCTGCAAAGCATCGTGGTAAAGGGCTTTAAACACCTCCCCATAGGGGATCTTTCATTCCACTTACTAAGCCCATGCGCTCGATTGAATCATGCATACATAAGCAACATGCAAAATTCAAATGACGAAAAGTATAATAAACCAAAGCAACACAAAACAAAAAGAGGTGCCGTTTACTCAAGCGGTACGTGGAGTTGTGTCCCGAGTACAGATCATATTACGTCCATTCGGAATCGGCTATGAAATTTATGTCCGGGTTTCCATCCGATATACCGCGAGAGTTGACACATCTCTCATATTATTCCACAGGCCACAACATACAACATCTCACAATCCATGCATATTCATCTACTCAAGGGCCACAACATGCATTTCAAAATGACAATCATGCAAGCAATATTTAATAAATAGTACAAAAAGTGAGTGTGAAAGATACCCTCAGGTCTAACCTTTTTCCAACTTCCAGGCTTGTGTTTCCACAGACGTCGGAAGGGTACAACTCCTCACTTCTCGGTTCACTGGTTTAGCGTCCTAGCTCACTGCTTTGCTGTTGGACTCCGTTCTGCTACCGTTCGGCCTCTGCTTTGCTGCTCACTGTTCAGGTCACCTATTTTGACGTTTCCACGGACTATTCTGAGTTTTTGTGTGGGTTCTTAGTGCAGTTGTGGGACTGTTTCAGTGATATAAAGGGGAGTGTTTTCGGTCTGGTTGTGCGGCAATGTAGGGGGTTTGTTGTGTGTAGTATTCGGTTGGTAGAGAGAGGAGGAGAAGATGATTATTTGTTTGCTTGTTCTTGTTGTCTTGGGCGTGTGAGCTAGGTTTTTTTTCTGTGTTATGGGCGTTGAACTGAGTAGATAGCTTTGTTAGGGGTTGTTTTATATAGAGAATGGTTAGGGCTTCACCTTGTCTCACAAGGAATGGATTTGGCATTAAAATGAGGATTTGATTTGATGTTGAGCAGGAAAGTCAAAGATTGAGGGGGAAAAATCTTGGCTAGAATAGGAAGTCAATATCTTTAATTTGTTATGATTGATTTTAATTAGGCATGACATCTTTTTAATTTAGTATGTGATTTGTTTAGTTAGGAAGTTAATATATTTATTTTTCTTTATTAGGTATGATTATATTTTATGTTTTATTTAATTGGTGAATGATTAATGTTTAATGTTTAATTTAATTAAATTGGGATGTGTATTATGGGCTTTGGGGAGCTAAATGGGCTGGGGTGCGAGGCTAGCAGCAAAACCAGAACACCGACGCCGTTCGAACGCCAATTTGAACGCTACACGAACGTCCGCAATCTGCCTGACGTTCGAACGAATTAAATAACGCAGCACTAACGAAGACAGTGAGCTTGTGAAATGAACTTGATGACGTACTTATTTCGAATTCCCCTTCCGACCTCCGTTTCCCGCAATATCCTTAGCTAAAAAGGTAGTGCCTCCAACTGAGACTCATCATCGGGTTTCACATGCGAAAATGCAATGCCTACAAAAGCATTTTGGATCTGTAATTCCTAAATTGGATTATGAGTAGATCCGTTAGCAGCTGAGCCCGTTCCATTGTATGTGACATACGGGGCTAATAGCATAGGCTAAGGAACCACGATCTCATCAACGATCCAAGCATGTCTTTCGACGTTTCCATCTGTTCGTGAGATCATACATCGTGGCGATGTGAAGATCGAAAAGTCGCATCAGAGGACACTTTGCAGATCCGCTTACGAAAGCTATTCCTCAGCAAAAGTTTGAGCTGTTAGACATTATGACCCATAGCGTCACTGTTTTGTAAATGATATTGTATTATTGTACAAAATCAACTATGTGATAATGAAATTGCCTTTTGCCGTTTTGTAAAATTATTTACTTTGATATATTAATGGCAAAAGTCCATATGATTAGTTCCGTATTGAGATGATATGAGACAGTATCAATATAAAAGGTTTAATCATTAAATATCCCTAGTCGGAGTATTATCGAGATCGGACATCGATAATGCGGAATAGACTAGTATTGCACTTGTGCGAGTTGTGATGGCACAACGGCATAGTTCTCATATATTTAAGTATTGGATACTTATGCAAGTGCGATAGGAGGTTGTGTTTTACTGATGGTACGGAAAACAGCTTCGCTCTGGATAGACCCCGCGGAATCCCATTGGTAGTATGTCTGCGTGTCTATGGGAGGCCGCATCAGGGTAGGTGTATATGGTCTTAACCTAAGACTTGCATCGCTAGTACTTGCGACAATCGGTAAACTTTGGTTTTGGTGGTTCGGGGCTTTAACCGGTTCTGTGTACGCCTCTTCTGGGTTTATCGGGAATCGTAGTGTACTGGATGTGATGTCAAGATGGAAGTATCACTTCAGACATATGGAGATGATGATCACATGGATACAGAACTAGTACTCTATAAAAGGTTGCAACCGTCGGGACAATATGACCAGGTCAGGATTGTCCGATTTAAAGAGACTAGTTGTTTGATGTCCGATATATGTTTCGTACGGGGCAGACACATTTCCAGCCCCAGGCCTAACATGTGATCGTCCGATACTGGATCGATGTACGCGATACTACGGTATACTACGCTTGATAAAGATCTAATATTCCAATAAGAATATTTCTGGAGAATTGGGTAGGCATGGCGCTTTGCTAGAAGCCAACCTTGTCTTGTAAATCGGTAAAAACGTAGTACGAGGTACGTACGTGTTTGGATTATCCAACGACCGTATTTACTGCCAACATATCCGGAGATCTCTTGGGTCGCTTCCTGAAGATTCACCTATGATGTTTGATTCGAACTTTATTAATCTTGGATTAATTACGGAGAAACTTTATCTTGGATAAAATGCCTTATTAGGAGAGAGAACGATTAATTTGGAATTAATCGATAAAATAATATATTCGATATATTAAACGAAATTAGATTTCGACGCGGAATTAAAATCGGATTTTAATTCGGGCAAACGAATTAATTTAGAATTAATTCGTTAGCGATCTGAATAGTAATTCCGCTAGGCGTAATTATTTAATTCTCGTCGCGACGGAAATTCGTTAATTCGGAATTAGCGAAACCGAGCCCGAAAGTGTTTGCGGACACATTCGTATTTTGAAACGAGTGGGACCCGCAAATCACATCGCGAAGTCTCATTACTTGACACGACTAGTTGATGGATGTATCTAGTCACCTTTATGGGATGATACATTGTCTCTATTCTCAATGTAAGTAGGTGAGGCCATTTAATGGATTTTTTGGAGGGAAAACCTTTCACGGTTTTTGAAGGGTTTTTTAATAAAAAATTCATTTGGGAAAATGATATCTCATCATTGCTTTTTTTCTTTCTCACTGGTTTTTGAAACAAATAAAAGAAAAAAGAAAATTGAAAAAGGCACTCTCCTCTTCTTCTCCTTGCTCACGCCGTGAGCTTCAACAAGGCAGAAAAATTTGTTTTCATCTTCTCCATTTTTGCTAGCACAATGAGGGATCAAAGGAGGTGATAGGGAAACAACCTTGGAGCTTGGAATACAAGAAGACTTGAAGCTTCTCTCACTCTTGCTCTTGGCCGAAACTTCCACCTTGAAGACTCAAGGATTCTCTTCATCATTTTCGTCACAAGCTTTGTAAGTATGATTCCGCCATGCTTCAAGCTTTGCATGTATATAATGTGTATTTCTTTGGCTTATACTTTCTTTGGGACTAATTATAGAAACCTACAATGGTATCATGGAGCCATGTTTAAGCATGAAATACATTAGGGTTAATTTGGGGAAAATTGATTGAAGCATGTTCTTGTGAAATTTTGTGAAATTGTATGTTAAGTAATGCTTACATGATCAATTTTGAGAAAAATGCATTGGATGATTTTTCCCCAAAATGGTTGCTTGGCCGAATGTGGAGGTGCTTCCACTGGTTTGGAATTTTTCATGCACAAGTTTATTAGATGACTTAAGCATGATTATATGTATGATATATGATAAATACATGATCAATTTTGAGAAAAATGCATTGGATGATTTTTCCCCAAAATGGTTGTCTTGGCCGAATGTGGAGGTCCTTCCACTGGTTTGGAATTTTTCATGCACAAGTTTATTAGATGACTTAAGCATGATTATATGTATGAATATGATGTAATACATGATCAATTTTGAGAAAAATGCATTGGATAATTTTTCCCCAAAATGTTGCTTTGACCGAAAATGGAAGTCCTTGCACTGAATTGGAATTTTTGTGTACAAGTTCATTGATGACTTAAAAATAAACGGGTAATAGATTAGTGATTCAATTGGATTGAAAAACAAATCGAACCGCAAAAATCCCTCTTGGCCGAATACAACATGACATGTTAAAGGACTTGATTTTTGTTCAAATAAATGTTGGACATGTGTTTTGAACAAGTGATGATTAATAAATTAAATTGGTGTTTTTGAAATATTTTGGTTTAATGAATTAATCATGGATTTACACTTTAATTAATTGAATTTTAAAATTTGGAATATTAAAATTTAATTAATGGGCTTTAATGTTTAATTGGGCCTTATGGGCTTGAAATTGATTTTATGGCATTTAAGGGTGATTCCTTATTTGGGCTTGGTAATTGGGTTTGACCCACATTGACCAAAGCCCAAGCCTTAATAAATCAATTGAAAGCCCATCGGACTTTAATTAAACAAACATTGGATGTTAGTTGGGCTTGGAGACCCAATTAGATTAGATTTAGAATCTAAGTCTTTAAAAGCACATTAAAAGTGTAAACATTTAATTTGGAATTAAATAAATTGAATTAGTATTGAATACGACTTAAATTGGATTTAACGGGTAGTTCGATATAATTCGTGAATTCGTACCTTATGTACTTATTCTCAAACGAGTTGGACTCGCGCAAAATCAAACCATTGTTTGAACATTGGATGATCACTTAAACAAAGACTAATTAATTGGATTTGATTGGTTGTATAGCATGTCTTGATTGAATATATATGTATGTGATGAATGAATAGTGTATATCGGATGGATATTAGAAGGGAAAGGGTAATTTTAGAAATTATTGTAAATTTAGAATTTATAAATTGGACCTGCGTGTCCAGCCTTATCTCTTTTATCTCTTTGTATTCTCTTCTCACCTAATTCCCCTCAATGTAAATGAGGTTTCTCTTATTGTATTATGTAATTGGGTAGAAGTAGAATATTGCTAGCGGGGAGAGGAAAGGGAGTGATTTGTTCTAGGAACAAGTTGTTTTATATATCCATCCGTATATCACTATTAATTTACTTTACGCACTTTATGATGTTTTAGAAGCATGCTTAAGGGTGTATGATGATGAGACCTAACAAAGATAATAAATTGGTTGCCAATTACGCAAAAATCCCTCAATTATATTAAGCGATTATCCTTCCATTGAATGATTCTTGTTCAAGATCCAAAATTGGCATTGGTTTGTTGGCCAAAGTCAAGACCTTTGTCAATTGAGGATGTACTTGAATCATGAGAGTTTTGTTCCACATCGGTGTCTTGTCCAAGTTGTGATTTGTTGGCCAAAGTCAAGATCACTTCTTGTCCAACGACATTGATTACGAAACTTTCCTTGTCAATGGGTCCCGCTTAACCGGAATCATTAGGTTTGTTGTGCCAAAGCCAAGGCCTAGATGATTCGGAGGATATGGTTAGGAAAATGTATTAGATACATTGGCATAAGTAAATATACATATGTTTTGGACTTGGATGTCCACCTAACCGGATCTAGGAATTGGATGGGATCCAATTGATCTTTGAGATCTACCTAGTTAAATAGCATACAATTTGTTGGCCAAAGTCAAGATTGTGTGTTATTTAACGGGATCCTAGCCCACTAGGAAATAGGATTTCCCGAGTTCTCAACAGAGGGTTAGAGACTTGATGAAAATAGTGGGAGGCTAGTATTGAATTTGCAATTTCGTTCAGATACTTAGCCTTACGCGTCTTTCAAAATTATTTCGTCTATTTATTAAAATTAGTTGGACTAATACATTGTTATTTTTTTGTAACAGTTTGACTGTACCCATTTTATCGTTAACTAGATAGTTGGACTATCGTAGTTGAGATGGCAAGCAAGGAAATGTCCGAGACATCATCATGGGTGACAATGTCTTTAAGGGCACAAACTTCGCTGATTGGGAAATGAACCTAAGGATAGTCCTTGGGGCTGAGAGGATGCTGTACACTATACAGATACCTCTCCCGCCTAAGCCCACTGACCCACTTGAGCTGGAGTTATGGAAAACTCACAGCGATGATTGTGACACAGCTCAGGCTATTATGTTAGCTTCGATGACTCAGCACTTTCGTCGCCAGAATAGGGACTTGGATCCTTATAATATGATGGCTAGACTGAGAGATCTCCACCGCACCAACAAGCGGATGGAAGGTACGAGTTGGTGAAGAAACTCTTCCGCGCCCGAATGACTGAAGGCGCATCAGTTGAGGCCCACGGGGCTCAAATGATCGCCGATATTGATGAGTTGGCCAATATGGGAATAGTCTTGGAGGCTGAGCTGACCGTAGATTTGATCTTACAGTCACTTCCTGATTCTTGGAAACAAATCATAATCAACTACAAGTTGATGGACACGGATGACTCTCTTGGAGAGCTGTTATCCATCTTGAAGGAGTCTGAAAAAGAACTCCAAAAAGGGGGCAAGCGCGAGGCGCACTATGCATCGACCTCTCAGAGGCCAAGGGCTGGGCCCAAAGCTACTGGAGGGGTGAGGAAGAAGAAACATAAGAAAAAGGGTAAAGGCAAGTTGACAAAAGCTTCTGGGAAGCCAAGGGACAAGTCTCAAGATGTCTGCCTCAACTGCGGCAAGAAGGGTCACTGGAAACGTGACTGCCGAATGGGCAAGGGACACAAGGAGGATATCAAGGCAGGCAAGGCACTAGCCTCTGGTATGTTTGTTATTGAGATAAATATGACTACTTCTAGTTTTAAAAATTGGATTTTTGATTCTGGTTGTGCTGCTCATATATGTACTGATTTGCAGGATCTGCAGAATAGCAGGATGCTGGCTTCAGGGGAGATTGATCTACGAGTCGGAAACGGAACTCCAGTTGCTGTTTTGGCTGTAGGGACTTTTGTTTTGGAATTGCCCTCGGGGCATGTGCTTAAACTTTTGAACTGTTATTATATACCTAGTTTGACTAGGAATATCATATCTGTATCTTTGTTAACCCAGCATGGGTACACTTTTGTATTTAGAAACACTGGGTGTTATTTATATAAAAATGATGCAGAAATTTGCACTGCTGTTGCAAATAATGGCCTTTATATTTTGAATATAAATGAATCTCCTAAACATAAAATAACAAACAAAAGGCTCAAAAAGAGTAATCTAAAAGATGAAGCTTACATGTGGCATTGTCGTCTAGGACACATTAACAAGACTCGCATATCCACACTTTCGAAGAGTGGGTACTTGGACGGATTTGATCTTAATTCATATGATGTCTGCGAATCTTGTCTTTTAGGCAAAATGCCTAAATCACCTTTTAGTGGTAAAGGTGAACGTGCCACAGAACTGTTAGCCCTCGTTCATAGCGACGTATGTGGGCCCATGTCTAGCCAGGCTAGGTGGATAGATATCACTTACTTCGTAACCTTTACGGATGATGCATCTCGTTATGGTTATGTGTATCTAATGAGACACAAGTCGGAAACTTTTGAGAAATTCAAAGAGTTTCGACACGAAGTAGAAAAAAACAGGCAAGAGTATTAAGACATTGCGGTCGGACCGTGGTGGCGAATACTTAAGTTATGAGTTTCAAGATTACTTGAAAGAAAATGGTATTCTTTCACAGTGGACTCCTCCTGGAACACCGCAATTAAACGGTGTGTCTGAACGGAGAAACCGTACCTTGTTAGACATGGTAAGGTCCATGATGAGTCGCACTGAGCTACCTATATCCTTCTGGGGATACGCATTAAACAGTGCAGTACTTATTTTGAATAAGGTTCCGTCAAAGTCTGTTGAACAGACTCCATATGAGATATGGACAGGGAGGAAACCAGGTTTCTCTTTCCTGAAGATTTGGGGATGCTGGGCATATGTTAAACGTTTGGAAGGTACCAAACTAGAACCCAAATCAGATAAATGCCTTTTCGTGGGATATCCTAAGGAAACCAAAGGATATTACTTCTATCACCCACAAGAGAACAAAGTATTTGTTGCTCTACATGCATTTTTCCTTGAGAAGGAATTCCTAGATGCAGTGGTAAGTGGGAGGAAAGTGGAGCTCGATGAAAATCGTAGTGATACTGTTCCTGGCAATGAATCAACGACGGAACATAAACAGACCATCCAGGATGAGTCTGTACCACAATCTTCATATACACAAGGACCGCGTAGGTCGGAGAGAGTCAGGACGATACCTGAGAGGTATGGGTTCCTGATCTCGCCTCATGTAGATATTAATCTTATTGAGGATAATGAACCGACTACGTATGAGGAAGCAATACAGAATATTGATTCCGCTTTATGGCAAGAAGCCATGAAGTCCGAGATGGATTCCATGTACGCCAACCAAGTTTGGACACTGGTTGATGCACCAGAAGGCGTAATGCCTATTGGATGCAGATGGATCTTCAAGAAGAAGACCGACATGGATGGCAACGTCAAACGTACAAAGCTAGGCTTGTAGCAAAGGGGTATCGTCAACAATATGGTATTGATTATGACGAAACTTTCTCACCCGTTGCCATGATTAAATCCATTCGGATAATGCTTGCAATAGCTGCATATTTCGATTACGAGATATGGCAGATGGACGTTAAAACTGCTTTCCTTAACGGAAACCTTTTGGAGGATGTTTATATGCAACAACCTGACGGTTTTATCGTACCTAGACTTGCAAACAAGGTTTGTAAGTTAAATCGATCCATTTATGGATTGAAGCAAGCATCACGGTCATGGAATCAGCGTTTTGATGAGATCATAAAAGAATATGATTTCGTACAAAACGATGATGACCCTTGTGTATACAAGAAGGTTAGTGGGAGAGCACTGACTTTTATTGTCCTTTATGTCGACGACGTATTGCTTATAGGCAATGACATTCCCATGCTAACGTCGGTGAAAGCTTGGCTTTCATTAAAATTCTCCATGAAAGATCTGGGAGAAGCAGCCTTTATTCTGGGAATAAAGATCTACCGGGATAGATCTAGAAAGCTGCTTGGACTCTCCCAGAGTACATATATTGACAAAGTGTTGAAGCGATTCAACATGGATCAATCCAAGAAGGGATTGATGCCAATGTCGCGTGGTATCCTTCTGTCTAAAGACATGTGTCCTAAGACTAAAGAAGAGAGAGATAACATGAGTCGGATACCGTTCGCCTCGGCAGTCGGATCGATCATGTATGCCATGATATGTACGCGACCTGATGTGTCATATGCTTTGAGCATGTGCAGTCGCTATCAGGCCGATCCAGGTGAAGGTCACTGGATGGCAGTTAAGAATATCCTTAAGTATCTTAGACGAACTAAGGATGCTTTCTTAATTTATGGAGGTGGAGAACTTGAGGTGTCTGGGTACACCGATGCAAGTTTCCAAACCGACAAGGACGACTTCAAGTCGCAATCGGGGTACATTTTTTGTTTGAATAACGGAGCAGTGAGCTGGAAATCTTCCAAGCAAGATACTGTTGCCGATTCAACAACAGAAGCGGAGTATATTGCTGCGTCAGAAGCAGCAAAGGAGGCAGTTTGGATCCGAAAATTCCTAATCGGATTAGGAGTAGTTCCGTTAGCAGCTGAGCCCGTTCCATTGTATTGTGACAATAACGGGGCTATAGCACAAGCTAAGGAACCAAGGTCTCATCAACGATCCAAGCATGTTCTTCGGCGTTACCATCTGATTCGGGAGATTATACATCGTGGCGATGTAAAAGTCGAGAAGGTCGCATCGGATGACAACATTGCAGATCCGCTGACGAAGGCTGTTCTTCAGGATGTGTTTGAACGACATATACATAGTTCAGGTATTAGATGCTTGAGTGACTGGCTATAGGCCAAGTGGGAGATTGTTAGACATTATGACCCATAGCGTCACTGTTTTGTAAATGATATTGTATTATTGTACAAAATCAACTATGTGATAATGAAATTGCCTTTTGCCGTTTTGTAAAATTATTTACTTTGATATATTAATGGCAAAAGTCCATATGATTAGTTCCGTATTGAGATGATATGAGACAGTATCAATATAAAAGGTTTAATCATTAAATATCCCTAGTCGGAGTATTATCGAGATCGGACATCGATAATGCGGAATAGACTAGTATTGCACTTGTGCGAGTTGTGATGGCACAACGGCATAGTTCTCATATATTTAAGTATTGGATACTTATGCAAGTGCGATAGGAGGTTGTGTTTTACCGATGGTACGGAAAACAGCTTCGCTCTGGATAGACCCCGCGGAATCCCATTGGTAGTATGTCTGCGTGTCTATGGGAGGCCGCATCAGGGTAGGTGTATATGGTCTTAACCTGAGACTTGCATCGCTAGTACTTGCGACAATCGGTAAACTTTGGTTTTGGTGGTTCGGGGCTTTAACCGGTTCTGTGTACGCCTCTTCTGGGTTTATCGAGAATCGTAGTGTACTGGATGTGATGTCAAGATGGAAGTATCACTTCAGACATATGGAGATGATGATCACGCAGGATACAGAACTAGTACTCTATAAAAGGTTGCAACCGTCGGGACAATATGACCAGGTCAGGATTGTCCGATTTAAAGAGACTAGTTGTTTGATGTCCGATATATGTTTCGTACGGGGCAGACACATTTCCAGCCCCAGGCCTAACATGTGATCGTCCGATACTGGATCGATGTACGCGATACTACGGTATACTACGCTTGATAAAGATCTAATATTCCAATAAGAATATTTCTGGAGAATTGGGTAGGCATGGCGCTTTGCTAGAAGCCAACCTTGTCTTGTAAATCGGTAAAAACGTAGTACGAGGTACGTACGTGTTTGGATTATCCAACGACCGTATTTACTGCCAACATATCCGGAGATCTCTTGGGTCGCTTCCTGAAGATTCACCTATGATGTTTGATTCGAACTTTATTAATCTTGGATTAATTACGGAGAAACTTTATCTTGGATAAAATGCCTTATTAGGAGAGAGAACGATTAATTTGGAATTAATCGATAAAATAATATATTCGATATATTAAACGAAATTAGATTTCGACGCGGAATTAAAATCGGATTTTAATTCGGGCAAACGAATTAATTTAGAATTAATTCGTTAGCGATCTGAATAGTAATTCCGCTAGGCGTAATTATTTAATTCTCGTCGCGACGGAAATTCGTTAATTCGGAATTAGCGAAATTGAGCCCGAAAGTGTTTGCGGACACATTCGTATTTTGAAACGAGTGGGACCCGCAAATCACATCGCGAAGTCTCATTACTTGACACGACTAGTTGATGGATGTATCTAGTCACCTTTATGGGATGATACATTGTCTCTATTCTCAATGTAAGTAGGTGAGGCCATTTAATGGATTTTTTGGAGGGAAAACCTTTCACACGGTTTTTGAAGGGTTTTTTAAAAAATTCATTTTGGAAAATGATATCTCATCATTGCTTTTTCTTTTTCTTCTCACGGTTTTTGAACAATAAAAGAGAAAAAAAATTGAAAAAGGCACTTTTCCTCTTCTCTCTCTCTTGCTCACGCCGTGAGCTTCAACAAGGCAGAAAATTGTTTTCATCTTCTCCATTTTTGCTAGCACAATGAGGATCAAAGGAGGTGATAGGGAAACAACCTTGGAGCTTGGAATACAAGAAGACTTGAAGCTTCTCTCACTCTTGCTCTTGGCCGAAACTTCCACCTTGAAGACTCAAGGATTCTCTTCATCATTTTCGTCACAAGCTTTGTAAGTATGATTCCGCCATGCTTCAAGCTTTGCATGTATATAATGTGTATTTCTTTGGCTTATACTTTCTTTCTTTGGGACTAATTATAGAAACCTACATGAGCGACATGTACATAGTTAAGGTGTTAGGGCTTTTTGTGACTGGATATATGCCAAGTGGGAGATTGTTGGACATTATACCCTAGCGTCACTATTTTTGTAAAGGACATTTGTGGTTTTTGTGTACAAATTAACTTTGTGACATGGAAATTGCTATTTTATAATTTTGTAATAGATTACTTGTATATATAAATGATAAAAGTCCTTATGATTAGTTCCCATTAATAAGATTTGAGACAATATCAATCCACAAAGGTTTAATCATTAAATATCCCTAGTCGTAGTATTATCGAGACTGGACATCGATAATGCGGATAGACTAGTATTGCACTTGTGCGTGTTACATAAGCGTAACAGCATAGTTCTCATATATTTAAGTATTGGATACTTATACAAGTGTATAGGAGGTGTGTTTACCGATGGTGCGGAAACAGCTTCGCTCTGGATATACCCCTCGGAATCCCATTGGTAGTATGACGATGTGTCTATAGGACTCTGATTCAGGGTAGGTGTATTTGGTCTTAACTTGAGACTTGCATCGCTAGCACTTGCGACAATCAATACGCTTTGGTTTTGGTCGTCCGGGACTTTACAGGTTCTGTGTACGCCTCTTCTGGGTTTATTAAGAATCGTAATGTATTGGGTGTGATGTCAAGACAGAAGCATCACTTCAGTCATATGGAGATGATGATCACGCATGGATACAGAACTGGTTCTCTAGTATGTTGCAACTATCGGGATAATATGACAAGGTCATGATTATCCGATTATAGAGACTAGGTGCTTGTGATGTGATATATGATTCGTACGGGGTAGACACTATTCCAATGATGTATGACTAGAACTTAATTAATCTGGGATTAATTAGAAGAGAGAGAAAATTAATCTAGGATTAATTACGGCAAGAATTTATCTGGGATAAAATTCAAATAGAAGAGAGAAAATGATTAATTCAGAATTAATCGATTAAATAATATATTCGATATATTAAATGAAATTAGATTTCATAACGGAATTAAAATTGGATTTTAATTCGGGCGAACGAATTAATTTAGAATTAATTCGCGAGTGACTTTAAATAGTAATTTTGCTAGGCATAATTATTTAATTTAAATTTGATTTAATTACATCACAATGGAAAATTCGTTAATTCGGAATTAAAAAACCCGAGCCCGGAATGTGTTTGCGGGGCCCACTCGGATTTTGAATCAAGTGGAGCCCACACAAGTCACATCACCTAGTCTATCTTATCACCTTTTGGTTGATGGAAGTAGTTAAGTTGTTGATGACATGTTTCTTACACAATTGTGAAAGGTGATAAACTTTTACCAAACATTTGATTTTGGTATATCATATTTGTTTTTGGAAAATAAAAAATTATAAGTCAACACAAATCATTTACTCATCTCTCTCTCACTTAGGCGTGAACTCTCCCTCTCCTTTAACTCTCAAATTTCCGAGAACAAGAAGGAAGAAATAGGAAGAGTTTTGTTGCAAAATTCTTCCATTGCTAGCACACAAAGAATCATACAAAGGTGAGGGAAACTTCTCACATAGAGTTTGGAATTCACTCGTCAAAGCTTGGAGCTCAACATACACTCAAGAGGAGCTTGGAGCAACTTCAAAGGAGACAAAAGTTTTGTTGTCTACACATCCATCCAACCGTTCAATGTGAGTATATTTCCGCTATATTCCTTTGCGTATTCACATCTATTACATGCTTATTAGATCTTGGGATTGATCTTAGAGACCCAACAAACATCAGTCCATACCCAATGAACAGGCGAAGGTCTGATCTAAATATATCGGTGACGTGAATGCACTCAAAGTGTGGAGAATATCTCAAATATCCACGGTGGTATCTCAAGTCGAATGACCATTATGCTACTCGACTCGAGAAGATTCCTATGGGCGTTTGTGTACCATCTATTAGGAAATCTTCGGTGAGTCGTTCAGTATTTATCAAATAAACACCTACATGTCTATATGAGTCTCCCATGACTGATGGTTCATTGGTATAAACCATTGGACCAAGTCTCGATAAACGACATGTACTGGTCTCAACAGATTTTACTAACCGACTCGTGTCAGTAAATCTTGACCGGGAACTTTATTTGATAATATAATTCTAGTAGTGACACTTCCAAATGTCAATTACAAACTACTTTGTAACTTACTGACCAAGTAATTGTTGGGGTTTTGAGCGGGCGCAGCGGAAGCTCGCGGTTCGGGCGAAATCGTAACTTTAAAAACTTTTAAAGTTACCAAATAAGTTATTCAATATCCAATATGAACAATTCATTCATATTTCACCTAAACATATTTATTCGATATCAAGTAACTGTTAGGGTTTGTGCTCGGAGTGCTAATCCGGATCGTATTTATGTCTGATTCATGAATACAAGCAATTCAATTTTCCATAATTTACTTATTTAATGGTAGCACCTCTTTTCTTTTATACACATATTCGATCTAATTACGATTAGATTGAAACTAAATCTGATTTAATGATACGTCTATATTAGACAAAGACCCTAGGATTTACAACGTGGTGCGCAGTTACAATGTAGTTTGTAATTGACATTGGGAAGCGTCACTATAAGTTATATATCCTTAAATAAAGTTTCTGGTCGAGATTTACTAACACGGGTCGGTTAGTAAAATCTGCTGAGACTAGTACATGTCGTATATCATGACTTGGTCCGATGGTTTATCCCAATGAACCAAGTGTCTCAGGAGACTCGTATAGACATATAGGTGTTTATTTGATTAACACTGAACGACTCACTGAATATTTTCTAATATATGGTACACCAACGTCAATAGGAATCTTCTCGAGTTGAGCGAGCATATTGGTCATTCTACTTGAGATACCACAGTAAGATATATGAGTTATCCTCCACTTTTTGATAGCAGTCACGTCACCGATCTATTCATGATCAGACCTCTGCCTGTTTGTTGGGTGTAGATTGATGCTCATGATATCGAGTGCGTATCAAGATAGAATCTGTCAGTCCTGTGTACAGGGCATAGGCATCCTACACGTGTTTGCGATCTAGTAAATTCATGGCCGTGGTATAACTTCGAAAATAAGTTCCGAGTATTATATAGAGATCGTAAATTGAAAAGTTGACTATATTATACTGAACGAATTTGTCATTCTTATCTATATCCCAAGTATAATATGGATAGCCTGTGATGGATGGATTATACGTATGCAATGACCACGACTTGCATAGTTTAGTGAGATTATATATGGTCGTTATAATTCATGAGTGGGTGAATTATGGACACGAAATTGGATTTCGTGACGGATAAACCTAAACTTAGAGAGTCCCACAATATGAAGTGTACTCGTTGAGCACTTGGGCAACACGTTATGAATAATACATATTATTCATAATACTTCATCAGATTAAATGAGTTAATTCGGATCGTTTAAACGGTTAAACGATAACACAAGCATTAGGGGATTTTTGTCATTTAATAATTATTGTGTATTTATATTTGATACATAATTCGATTAGATACACATTAATTAATCGTCAAATGAGATTTTGACACATGCCATTAATATATGTATTTTTTATTTAATGTAAATAAAAATACATATATAATAATAATTATATTAATTAATTATTTAGATATTTAATTGTTAAATATTTGAATAGTTAATAATATATATTTCATAATTATTATGAAATATGTTTAATTATTATTGGAACACATGGCTTGTTTTAATTAAGCTTAAGTGTGTAAATTTGATTTGTCCAAGTTTAAGCTTATCTTGTTTTCTTTTTAATTTAATGAAATTAAAAAGGCCAAAATGACCATTTTGTTGGACAATTATGACCCATAACATCACTATTTGTAAAAGACATTGTGGTTTTTGTACAAATTAACTATGTGACAAAGGAAATTGCTATTTTATCATTTTGTAATTAGATTACTTGAATATATATAAATGATAAAAGTCCTTATGATTAGTTCCGGATTAATAAGATATGAGACAATATCAATCCACGAATGATTTAATCATTAAATATCCCCAGTCGTAGTATTATCGAGACTGGACATCGATAATACAGAATAGACGAGTATTGCACTTGTGCGCGTTATGGAAGCGTAACGACATAGTTCTTATATATTTGGCCATTGGATACTCATGCAAGTGCAATAGGACGTTCTATTTGCCGATGGTACGAAAACAGCTATCGGGATAGTATGACTAGGTCATGATTATTCGATTAAATAGACTAGTTGCTACTGATCCGATATATGCTTCGTACGGGGCAGACACAATTCCAGCCCCAGCCCTAGCATGTGACATCTGATACTGGATTGTAATGCGCAATACTTAGTATACTATGTTGGAATATTATGACCCATAGCATCACTATTTGTACAGATCATGGTGTTGTTGTACAAATTAACTATGTGACAAAAGAGATTGCACTCTTATCATTTGTGATTAGATCACCAAGATATATAAATGATAGGAGGTCCCTATGATTTGTTCCTGGATTGAGAATGATATATGACAGTATCAGTCCACGAAGGATAAATCATTAAATATCTCTGGTCAGAGTATTATCGAGATTGGACATCGATAAATACGTAAAAGACTAGTATTACACTTGTGCGTGTTGTGAGGGCACAACGACATAGTTCTCATATGTTTGGGTATATGATACTCATGCAAGTGTAATAGGAGGTTGTGTTTTACCGATGGTATGGGAAACAGCTTCGCTCTGGATAGACCCCCTCGGAATTCCATTGGTAGTATGACTATGTGTCTATGGAAGTCCGAAATCAGGGTAGGTGTATTTGGTCTTAACCTGAGACTTGCACCGCTTATACTTGCGACAATCAATATACTTTGGTTGCGGTCGTCCAGGGCATTAATAGATTCTGTGTCCGCCTATGCTGGGTATATTGAGAATCGTAGTGTGTTGGATGTGATGTCAAGACGGAAGTGTCACTCCAGTCATATGGAGATAATGGTTGCGTATGATACGGTACTGGTTCTCTTTAGTACTACAGTCATCGGGATAAAATGACAAGGTCATGTTTATCCGATTATAGAGACTAGTTACCAGACATCCGACATGTGCTCCGTACGGGGTAGACACAATTCCAGCCCCAGGCCTAACACGTGATCATCCGGTAGTGGATCGAAATACGCAATACTACGTATACTACGCCTGATATAGATAGCTTATTCCTGTAAGCATATTTCTGGAGAATTGGGTAGGCATGACGCTTTGCTAGAAGCCAACCTTATCTTGTAAATCGGTATAAACGTAGTACTAGGTACTTACGTGTTCGGATAGTTCGACGACCAAATTTACTGCTAACATATCCGGGGATCTCATGGTTCGCTTCCCGAAGATTCACCGATGACGTATGACTCACACTTTATTAATATGGGATTAATTTAATGAGAGAGAAAATTAATTTGGGATTAATTACGGAGATATTTTATCTGGGATAAAATATCATTAAGAGATAGAAAATGATTAATTTAGAATTAATCGATTAATTAATATACTCGATATATTAAACGAAATTGGATTTCGACGCGGAATTAAAATTAGATTTTAATTCGGGCGAACGAATTAATTTAGAATTAATTTGTTAGCGATGTGAATAGTGATTTCGCTAGGCGTAATCATTTAATTACGTCGCAACGGAAAATTCATTATTTTGGAATTAGCGAACCCGAGCCCGGGATTATTTACGAGTGCATTCGCATTTCGAATTCGAGTGCGGCACGCAAGTCAAATCAAGCATCAAATCATTAGACATATCAAGCGTCAAATCACATGTCACTTTGAGTGATGTGACAATTGATTGATGTGAGTTGATGTGAGATGATGGCAAGCATTTAATTCTTGACTTTTTTGAAAAGAATTATGGTATATGTTTAATTGTTTTTAGAAAACAATTAACAAATACACATACCTTCTTCTCTCTCCTTAGCTCACGGTTTTGGAGCCAAAAACCTTCTTATC
>SKCR01054944.1:0-29296 GCA_019454045.1 Zanthoxylum bungeanum | reverse complement strand
TCAAATTGTCACCCCCTAATTCTTCACTGTAGTGACCCTCATTTTAGGATTTCTAGTTCACTGTGATTAATTTCGAATGTCCTAATAATATATTTGAGGAAATTAAATTAAGTTTTTCAAAAAGAAAAAAAGGTTTAGCATAAAGTAAAGATAATTTTGCTGCTGACAATTTCAATAACGAAGGGACTATATTTGTTATACGTTAATCAATAAATTTTCTATCTTCATTGTTATTAGATAATTTCATAATTACAGATTAATGTATACTTATCAAATTATTATTGGTTGGTCATATCACATCATCCATACGTACGTCTCTCATGAGCCTTTATATTCATTCACATAAGCAAATGTTAAAAGTTGTTAATAACAATAACTTAATTAAAAAAAAAAATTGTTGAAATTGACGAGAATTTGAAAACATGTGTAAGAATGATTTGGATTCGACGTTCAGTTGAACGTTTTATAAATAGTGTTTGATTGCAAACGTGGCAGAGGAATTTTTTTTTAAAAAAAAACAACAACAACAACACAACTTAATTTAATATTATATCTGAATTCGAAAAATAGAGTCAAAACAATTGAGAAAGATAAATTATTTAATCCACAAATTTGATTGTTGTTGTTGTTATTATTATTATTATATCATCATCATCATCTCACCCCCGAACTTCAGCTAGACTCTAATTTTCTCTTTTATCTTATTTTTCTCATACAAAATTTTTGTGGGTACGTCATTGATGGTTACAAATAAGATTGCACGAGAAGTTAATAAATTTCAACTATATAGATATTAATTTAAAACTTCAGCAAAGGTAATTTAGTATTTTTTTTTTCTTATTTGGATTTTCTCTTCAGGTTTATTTAACAAGATTTTAACGAGATTGGTATATTTATGTTTCACTTAGATTATCCCTTTTTGTATTGTTTTTCAATATTCGGTATTAAATTTTTTTTTTTTTTTTTAATGAAGCAAACTTGATAAGGTCTATTAAGCATATGATTTGGTAAGTATTTGTGACAATAATATAGGACATATGATATTTAATAGTTTTAATGGACCATAATTTGGGCTACATGTGTTCGTTTTCAGCCCATCATATATTGTTTCAAAGCTATCGATAAGATGCATGGTGCTGACTTGTAAGGTCCGATGGTCAGATATTGCTGTTTTGATGGTCTAGAGATTGGCTCAGCAACCTGGCCCTTTGACTCCTCACAATCTTGTTTTTGACATAGGCTCAAGCCCACCAAAAGACCACTAACTAGTTGAGAGAATCTCTTACTTATAAACACATGCTCAAGATCCCTATCAAGGAATGTGGGATACCATAATCCACCCCCTTGGAGCCCAAAGTCCTCATTGGCACATTTATGATTGAGATCTGACTCTGATACCATTTGTAAGGTCCGATCCAACTAGTCATATATTGTTCGTTTTAGCGGCACAGAGATTTGCTCAGCAACTTATCCATTTGACCTCTCATGGTTTTGTTTTTTGCATATGACCAAGCCCACCCAAAAGACCTCTAACTAGTTGAGGGAATACCATGTTAGGGTTTGTGCTCTGAGCGTCAATTTCTTATGTATTTCCCTGTAAATACTATTGTAAGTATTTTATTAATGAATAAAATAAACAGTTTCTATAATATGAATTCCTTTATTATATGATAAAGACGTAAATGACCATAAAGTGATTGATTATGATACAGTTGCAAAAGCGTCGCAACTGACATTGAGCAATATCATAACAATATCATTCTTTAACTTTTGCTGGTCAAGGTTTACAATTACTTGGTCAGTAAGTAAACCTGTTGAGAATGGTACGTGTCGTATATTGGAATATTGAATTCCAATGGTTTTTCAATGAACCATGAGTCTCGGGAGACTCGTATAGACACGTAGGTGTTTATATCGGATAAATACTGAACGATTCACCGAAGTTTCTTAATAGATGGTACACCAACGTTAATAAAAATCTTCTCGGGTTGAGTGAGCATAGTGATCCTCCGACTTGAGGTACCACTGTGAATATATGAGGTATCCTCCACACTTTGATGGCAGTCACGTCACCGATCTATTTAGATCATACCTCCGCCTGTTCGTTGGATGTAGACTGATCCTCAGGATATCCTGTGTGTATCAAGATATGATCTGTCAGTTCTGTGTACAGAGTATATGTATCCATTATGGAATTAACAATCTATTAAATCCATGGGTCCGTGGTACACTTTAGAAGTTAATTCTAAGTGTTATTAAAAGATTGCTAATAGAATCGTCGACATGATTATACCTATAGAGATTTGACGTTATATTTATATCTCTGGGATAATCCGGATACATGTTACGGAATGATTATACGTATGCAGTGATCTCGACCTGTATGATTCAGAGATTTTATCTGTGTTCGTCATAATTTATGAGTGGGTAGATTATGGACACGAAATTGGATTTCATGACGGATATGCCTGAACCTAGAGAGTCTCACTAATGGAATATACTCGTAGAGCACTAGGATAATATTTATAAATAATACTAATTATTTATAAGTCGTTTAACGGTTAAACGATAATACATGCGTTTGGGATCTTTCGGCCATTTGTTAAATGTCAAATTGTGATATTTGATATTTATAATTAATAAATGTATTTTGATTATTTAATGTAAATATAATACATATATTTTTAGATGTTTGTATTTAATTATTTAATTGTTAAATGATTAAATTAATTAAATTATAAATATCTTATTATTTTAATTAAAGTAAGCAAATATCAATTTTTATTGGATTTTTTGGCCAAATTTTATTGGATAAAATGGCTTGATTTAATTGGTACAAGTTGTGATATACATTAAATGGTTAATGGATAATTATCACATTTTTTTTTCATTAAATCATTTTCCTATTTATTCTTTATTGAAACAAAAATAGAAAATTTACTTGGCTATTATTCTTCCAAGTTTCGGCCACTACAAGGAAATTATATAAACCTTCTTTTTCATTTTTGTTTCATAATTCAAGAACCCAAAAATCAAATACAAAGTGAGTTTGAGAGGAAAAGAGAAAGAAAGAAAAGGAAAGCTTGGAAACTTGAGAATTTTGTAAGTTTTTCTTACTTTCTTCTTCATGAAAAATATTTCTATGACTCTAGGCTTCAATATGTGTAGCTTAGATTTTTCTCTACTCTTTTGTGTATGTATTTTGATGGTTGGGAACTTGATAGAAAGATGGAAGCATGTATGTGTATAAAGAATGCATGAAATTAGTTTATTTGCATTCATTTTGCCATTTGATGGTGAGTTGTCATTCTAGAGTTACTTAGCCACTCATAAATGACCTAGAATTATTCTTGAATTGTTTCATGATGGTGAGACTTGTTTGGTGTGGTAAGAATTGAATTAAAATGTTGAATTTAATTAATTTGGTGTTAATTTGTCAATTTGTAGAAATTATAAATTTAGGGTTCATAACCCACTCCAAATTTGGGCATTTTCATATGTGTTAATTAATGATGTATATATATTATGTATACTAAATTTGGGAATTATTGGATTTGATCTTGATATGTTTTGAACTAAAAGGACCAAATCGTAAATTCTTGAAAATTTAGGGACCTCTCGGAAATATGTAGAAAAACTATTTTTCTTGAATTGAAATTTGTATTTTCATGTATAAGACATGTATAAATCATTTTTGGATTGATTTGGAATCAATTAAAATTGTATTTGACAATTTAGAACTAAAATGATTAAAATACAAAGTTTAGGGGCTAAACGGTAATTAATGAAAAATCTGATTTTTTGGGTAAAATTTCAGTTTTTAAGTATTGAGTCATTGAAATAAATTAGTTTATTTTAACTACTCAAGAAAAATTATTGAAATCGGAAAATTTTGATTTTCCGCGTTCCGCTGCGTTTTCCCGGAATTGCCGCCTAAAACCCCAACAAAAATGGTATCAGAGCAGGTGTGAACCTCAACACATAATATGAATTCCTTTAAATCCATTGTTTAATTTTTTTCCTTCCTTTATGCATGCTTGTATTTATTTAATTTGATTAAATTAAATACGTAACATCTTTGCGGAAAATCTCTAATTAATAAGGTTTTAAAGTAATATGTATTGGATACATATTTCTTGGTTCGTCTTGTCAATACAGTTTATGGATATATGTTCTATGGCTGCATCGAGATAGTGCCAAAGCAGTGAGGGTGTAGTTGATAGAAATTTATCGATATCAGATGTATATGTGATACTAGGTAAATTCAAGTGAAAATGGAATCCTAAACGTGCCAAAGCTGTCAGAACTACGCAAGTATCTTGAATTTATCATTGACAAGTTTAACCTTGGTACGCCTCCTTTGAGCGTGCCAAAGCTGTCACAACGAGAAACGACCAGGACCGGAACCCAGGAGTCACTAGTGAGTGATTGACAATGAGTTGTCTACCTAATGAATCTACGTAGGCGAGATTGTGCCAAAGCTGTGAGCTGAAATATATTCATGGGATCCACCTTTCACTATTATATATAATTTGATTAATTGTTTATTTGCATTATGTTTGGGGATTACAGTATTACATGTAATAGTGGGAGGCATTTTTAGATTAAAAATCAATGATCTATTTATGCTTTATTATTTTATATTATATGAAATTGTTTTGTCTCCTAATATTTTTCTATCTATATGATAGATTTACGATGGTTGCACCTGCTTCTAATCCTTTTGCTCGTATACTTGATACAAACAAGCTTAAAGACGCCGAAAACTTTGCAGATTGGGACTTGGATCTAAGAATTGTTCTTGAGTCTGAACAAATAGAATATGTGTTAGAAGGTCCGTTGCCACTTGCCATAGCAGATGATGCAACACAAGAGGAACGTGAGACTCTCCAAAAGTGGAGAGATGATGATAGGAGGGTCAAATCATATATTCTCAGTTCATTGGCACCGGAGCTTAAGAGGCAACATTTCGGATTGCCTGACGCATATACTATGATGATGCGACTGTGAGAATCCTTTATGAACCAAGAACAGGTCTCGGTTCATAAAATTACAATGGAATTGTTCCATGCAAAACTTAAAGAGAGACAGGTTGTGAGCCCTCATGTACTTCATCTAATTGATCTGATCGAACAGTTCAGGCGCTATAATTTCCCTATGAATGACACTTTAGGAAGAAATGTCATATTTGGACCTCTCTCAGCATCATATCGCCAATTTGTAATGTATTTCAATATGAATGAGATTAGCTATTCTTACCAGGAGCTGCATAAGATGTTGCAAACTGCGGAGGAAGATTTAAGAAATGGAGTACCGACTCGCCCTCATAAACCCACTGCTCTTTCTGCTTCCTCTCAATCTAAATAGAAATGGAAGAAGAAGAAATGTAAGAAAAGAAGGGTTCGAATCTTCCACCACTGGGTAAGATAGCTAAACCTAAGAGAGTTATCGAAGATAAATGCCACCACTGTAGCAAGATCGGCCATTGGAAGGAATTGACCTGATTACCTGGCCCAATCGGAAAGGAAAGAGCATATACTTCAAGTTCTTTTATTTTTCCCATTATTGATATCTCATTAGCTTGTGAAGCTATGTCATCCAGTTGGATTTTAGATTCTGCTTGTCCAATTCACATTTGCAATTCGTTGCAGGTGCTGAAGAAAAGTAGACAGCTAAAATCTGGGGAGATGCAGTTGCGATTCGGGAGTGGCGACTCTCTGGATGCAGTTGTTGTAGGCTTATACGAGATTCCCATACCCAGTGGGAGACTTTTGTTGCATAACTGCTTTTTTGTACCGGGATGTGTCACTTTTTGTATTAGATACTGAATGATATAATGTAAATATTAAGAATCGTTCTTTATATTTATATGATAGATATAATGTTCAGATCCTAGTTTGTCCAAATGAGCATGATCATTACATTTTGCATACCTCACAAGATATCTCTAATGCTAGAATTAATAAACGTAAAGTATCTGATATAAATAATATTAAACTGTGGCATATGAGGTTGGGTCATATAGGCGTGAAACGCCTAACCCAGTTAGTTAGGAATGGTTTGATACAAGATCTTATCATTAAACCTTATCCAACTTGTGAATCTTGCATTCGGGGTAAAATGACCAAAGCCTCATTTTCGGGTGTAGGGTAGAACATCGAGCCATTGACTTATTGGAACTAATATATTCTGATGTATATGGTCATATGAGTCACACTACTCACAGTGGTTTTTTGCACTTTGTTGCCTTTACTGATGATCTGTCACGGTATGATTATATTTAATTGATGAAACAGAAATTGAAACCTTTGAAAAGTTCAAAGAATTCTGAAATGAAGTGGAAAAACATACTGGTAAATCTATTAAATGTCTTTGATATGATCGATACGGTGAATATATTAGTGGTGAGTTCACCGATTATTTAAAAGAGAATGTGATTCTCGCTCAATATAATCCTTCGTATACTCCACAACACAATAGAGTGTCCGAAAAGAGAAATCAAACTTTATTGGATATGGTCCGATTGATGTTGAGTTTTACAGATTTGCCATATTATTTATAGGGTTATGCTCTTTTAACTGTTGTTCATCTCTTGAATAAGATTCATTCCAAGGCTATTCCTACAACTCCATATGAGATATGGACCTGTAGGAAACCGAATCTTAATTATGTTAAGATTTGGGGCTGTCCTGCCTATGTTAGGATGACTCAACAAGATAAGCTTTCACCTCGAGGGCAAAATTTTAGGTTTGTTGGATATCCTTCCAATACGAAAGGATATTTATTCTATGATACCGAGCATCGAAATGTGTTCGTAGCTCGCTTCGTAAAATTTCTATAAGTAGAATTTTTGTCTGAAGGAGGTAATCATAGACAGGTTGAACTTGATGAAGTACAACCTGGAACCAATGAACCATTGGAGGAACCTCAAGTTCAAATAGATGAAGAACCTTCAACACACACATTCTGTAGGTCCCAAATGGTGTCTAGACCTCTTGAACGCTTGTATTTGATACAAGAAAAGAGTCTAGATGTTCTCTTAATCGAAGAGACTGACCCTTACACCTATAGAGAAACGATGTTGGACATCGACTCCGCGAAATGGCAAGAGGCCATGAAATCAGAGTTAGACTTTATGCATCAGAATCAAGTTTGGGACTTGGTTCCGCTTCCTGAATGAATTGTTTCTATAGGTAGTAAATGGGTTTACAAGAGGAAGCGTGGGCCAGACGGAAAAGGTGAAAGTTTTAAGGCCAGACTGGTATCTAAAGGTTACACGCAGTGACCTGATGTCGACTACGATGAAATTTTTTCACCAGTTACAATGCTGAAGTCTATAAGGATTTCGTTGTCTATTGCTGCTTATAATGATTACGATATTTGGTAAATGGATGTCAAAACGGCTTTTCTAAATGGGTTTCTTGACGAAGAAATCTATATGGAACCGCCATAGGGTTTTGTATCCAGCGAAACCTCAGGCATGGTTTGTAAGTTTAAAAAGTCCATTTATGGACTTAAACAAGCTTCGCGAAGTTGGAATCTTCGATTCGATGAGATTATTAAATTGTCTGATTTTCTCAAGAATACGGAAGAATCATGTGTGTACCAGAAGGTCAGTGGGAGTATGATAGTATTTTTGGTTCTCTATGTTGATGACATTTTAATCATTGGGAATTATATAAAAATGATGCAGAGTGTCAAATCTTACCTCTGTAAGAATTTCTCCATGAAGGACCTGAGTGAAGCTTTTTATATATTGGGTATAAAACACTATAGGGATAGAGAAAGGAAGCTTATTGGGTTATCCCAATCAACGTACATAGATAAGATCTTAGAACGGTACAATTTTGCTAACTATAAGACAATAAATATATTGTTCAGATATGACATTCATCTTTTGAAGAAGATGTGTCCGCAAACAGAAGATGAGAAGATTAGAATGTCTAATCAACCTTATACTTTATGTTTGGGTAGCATTATGTATGTCATGATATGTACGAGGCCTGATATTAGCTACGCGGTTAGTGTAACCAGTGGATATCAGTCCAATCTAGGAAATGACCATTGGATGACCGTTAAACATATCCTGAAGTATCTTAAAGGTACTAAGGACAAATTTATTATATATGGAGGAAATGAACTGCAGGTTAATAGGTATACCGATTCTGATTTCCAATCGGATCCCGATGATAGAAAGTCTACATCAGGATTCGTATTTAACCTTAACGGATGTGTAGTTTGTTGGAAAAGTTCCAAACATGGTTAACAACTTATTCCATCACTGAGGCGGAATATATTGCTGCTTCTGAAGCTGGAAAAGAAGCTGTTTGGATTAAGAAATTTATCACAAAATTGGGAGTTGTCCCAAATATCGAGAATCTGATTCCGTTATACTGTGTGATAATACTTGAGCCATTGCACAAGCAAATGAGCCGAGGGCGCATAAAAAATGAAGCATGTAGAACGAAAGTACCATATCATTCGAGAAATTGTGTCACTATGTGACATTGTTGTGTGCAAGGTCCCAAGTGAAGATAATATAGCGGACCCTCTTACGAAGGCCATACCTCCGAAGTTATTTGATAAGCATGTGGAGTCGATGGATATTAGATATAATCGATATTGGCACTAGAGCAAGTGAGAAATTTTGTTAGGGTTGGTGCTCTGAGCGCCAATTTCTTATGTATTTCCCTGTAAATACACTTGTAAGTATTTTATTAATGAATAAAATAAACAGTTTCTATAATATGAATTCCTTTATTATATGATAAAGACATAAATGACCATAGAGTGATTGGTTATGATACAGTTGCAAAAGCGTCGCAACTGACATTGAGCAGTATCATATCAGTATCATTCTTTAACTGTTCCTGGTCAAGGTTTACAATTACTTGGTCAGTAAGTAAATCCACAGAGACTGATACGTGTCGTATATTGAAATATTGAATTCCAATGGTTTCTCAATGAACCATGAGTCTCGGGAGACTCGTATAGACACGTAGGTGTTTATATCGGATAAACACTGAACGACTCACCGAAGATTCTTAATAGATGATACACCAACGTCAATAATAATCTTCTCGGGTTGAGTGAGCATAGTGATCCTCTGACTTGAGGTACCACTGTGGATGTATGAGGTATCCTTCATACTTTGATGGCAATCATGTCACCGATCTATTTAGATCAGACCTCCGCATGTTCATTGGGTGTTGACTGATCCTCAGGATATCATGTGCGTATCAAGATATGATATGTCATTGTTGTGTACAGAGCATTGGTATCCATTATGGAATTAGCAATCTGTTAAATTCAAAGGTCTGTGGTACACTTTATAAGTTAGTTCTAAGTGTTATTAAGAGATTACTAATATAATCGTCGGCGAGATTATACCTATAGAGATTTCACGTTTATATCTATATCTCTGGGATAATCCGGATACCTGTGATGGAATGATTATATGTTAGGGTTGATGCTCAGAGTGCCAATCCGGATCGTATTTATGTCTGATTCATAAATACGAGCAATTATATTTTTCATAATATTACTAATTTAATTGTAGCACCCTTGTCTTTTATACACTTATTCGATCTAATTACGATTAGTTATCTGATTACGATTAGATTGAAACTAAATCTGGTTTAGTGATACGTGTATATTAGACAAAGTCCATAGGATTTACAATGTAGTGCGCAGTTACAACGTAGTTTGTAATTGACATTGGGAAGTGCACTATAAGATGTATATCTTTAAATAAAGTTCCTGGTCAAGATTTACTAACACGGGTGGGTTAGTAAAATCCGCTGAGACCAGTACATGTCGTATATCGTGACTTGGTCCGATGGTTTATCCCAGTGAACCATGAGTCTCGGGAGACTCGTATAGACATGTAGGTGTTTATTTGATAAGACACTGAACGACTCACTGAAGATTTCCTAATAGATGGTACACCAACGTCAATAGGAATCTTCTCGAGTTGAGCGAGCATAGTGATCAGTCGACTTGAGATACCACAGTGGGATATATGAGTTATCCTCCACACTTTGATGACAGTCACGTCAACGATCTATTCATGATCAGACCTCCGCCTGTTCGTTGGGTGTGGACTGATACTCATGATATCCAGTGCGTATCAAGATAGGATCCGTCAGTCCTGTGTACAGGGCATATGCATCCTCACGTGTTTACGATCTAGTAAATCCATGGTCGTGGTATAACTTCAGAAATCAGTTCCGAGTGTTATTTAGAGATCGTAAATTGAAAGTCGACTATATTATACCGAACAGATTTGACGTTCTCATCTATATCCCAGGTATAATATGGATAGCCTGTGACGGAGGATTATACGTATGCAATGACCTCGGCTTGCATAGTTTAGCGAGATTATCTGTGGTCGTCATAATTCATGAGTGGGTGAATTATGGACACGAAATTGGATTTCGTGACAGATAAACCTAAACTTAGAGAGTCCCACAATATGAAGTGTACTCGTTGAGCACTGGGCAACGCGATATGAATAATACGGATTATTCATAATACTTCATCGGATTAAATGAGTTAATTCGAATCGTTTAATCGGTTAAATGATAACACATGCATTATGGGATTTTGGCCAATCGTAATTATTGTGTATTTATATTTGATACATAATACGATTAGATACACATTAATTATTCGTCAAATGAGATTTTGACACATGCCATAAATATATGTATTTGTTATTTATTGTAAATAAAAATACATATATAATAATAATTATATTAATTGATTATTTTGATATTTAATTGTTAAATATTTAAATGATTAATTAATAAACTTTTTCCATAAATGTTATGAAATTTTTCCAATTATTATTGGTTCACATGACATGATTTAATTATACTTTATGTGTGCAATTTTGATTGGATACATAAAGTTTAATATGATTTTATGTGATTAAATTTACAAATGACCTTATTGCCCCTAGTAAAGTCGGTCACTTCCTTTTAATTTAGAAAATTATTTTCTTTTCATATCATCAACCACCATGGCCGAGAGCCTTAATAAGAAATGGGTCTCAAATTTGTATGAAGAATTCATGAAGAAATGAAGGAAAATCAAGGGAAAAGCTTAGGAAACAAGAGATTAAAGGTAATCTAATTTAACCCAAGGCTTGAAAATTTAGTTTCTTATTTCTTGATGATTTAAAAAGGTTCTAGGGTTCCTTCAATTCTGAAAAATTGGGGCTTTTGGTTGTGGATGATGAATTGGAAGTGTTGATGCATGTGTGAAGTAGTTTTGGATGAAATTATTGTAATATTAGTCCAATTTATTCATTTGATGACATGTTGTCATTCAAGAGTGTTATGACCACTCTTGTAACACCTAGAATTATTCTTTGGTGCTTCATGTGTGGTGACGTTGATTGGTGTTGTGGATTAATTGATTAATCTTAAAAAAATTGGATTTAAAGCATGAAATTTGGCATTTTTCTGTTCTGGATCAGACCTGGAGTTTGTTCTATTTTGGTGATGAAAATGATGTCTTGTGAATGTATTGGATGTGTTTTTGAAGTTGTAATAATTTCCGGAAAGTGTTTCCGAGTTGAAATAAGTGAAAACGGCCAAAAACGGCGTTACCATGTGACTTTTGAGCCAACCGGGTGACGGCTGTCCAAACAGTGAATTTGTCACTGTTCGAGCAACCTATGAACTGTCCTAACACTATTGGGACTGACCTAGGTAGTCCCCATAAGTGTCGAGTCGTCGGTTTGGAAAAAAACGTGTTTTGCGTCATTTTGCGGAAAAATATCTTTCGTAAAAGTTTTGCGACGTTTCCTTTACATTTATGTCGCTATTTGATATCGAATAAATAGGTTTAGGTTAAATATGAATAAATTATTCATATTAGATATTGAATAATTTATTCGGTAATTTGAAAAAGTTTTAAATTACGATTTCGCCCGAACTGCGCTTCCGCTGCGCCCGTCCCCCAAAACCCCAACAAAAATGGTATCAGAGCAGGTCTGATGCTTCATCCATTACATTATTCATGCTTGATATACGATATGTAATCCAATTTTAATGTTCTCACATGCATATAATCTATATATGTTTATTTACTTTTCGGTTTTACGCTAACGGAAATGTAACGGAAATTTAATGGTTAAATTGAGTTATGTTTTCTAAGCTTGAATTGAATTGTTTAGAAAATGATTTAATTAAAATTCTGTATTTGATGTAGAGTATAGCTTCCTGAGGAAAATCCCCGCTTATAAATAAGGCTGTAAAGTGACATGTATTGGATACGTATTTCTTGGTCCGTCTTCTCAATACGGTTTATGGGTATCTTTCTGTAACTGCATCCGAGATCGTGCCAAAGCTGTGAGGGTGTAGGTTATAGGATTTTATCCATGCCGGTTGTATATTGATACTAGACAAATTCAAGTGAAAGTGGAAATCTTGAACGTGCCAAAGCTGTCAGGACTACATCGGTAGCTTGAGTTTGTCATTGACAAGTGAAGCCTTGATACGCCTCGTTATGAACGTGCCAAAGCTATCATAACGAGAAACGATCATGACCAAAATCAGGAGTCACTGGTGAGTGATTGACAATGAGTTGTCTACCTAATGAATATACGTAGGCGAGATCGTGCCAAAGCTGTGAGTCGAAATATATTCATGAGATCCTACTCTCACTATGAAATTCGATTTAATTATTGAATTCTTGTTCTCCGTTGGGGATTATGGTATTACGTAAAGTAATGAGAGACACTGCTATATTAAAAATCCATAACTAATGCAATGTGTAATTTTATGGAAAATTCTGCTTCGTTTTCCTTTATTCTATAATGTTTATAGAATTATACTTCTAATCCACTGCATGCTTATTACTTGAATAAGTTTTCTGACTTTACTTATGCTTGTGTAATTCTAGAATAGGTTCAAAAAAGACAGTAGACTAAGATTGTACGGGCCAAATTTGGTCCGAGGGCAATTTCGACCTTTTGCTCCAGGACCACTACTGAATGCACCCCCGATGCCCCATAATCAAACCCCAAAGACATAATGTCGGCCCAGGCCCAATGAGCACCAACACCCATAATCGAAGGACCATCCAAAGCCCACGTAATGCCTAAGTTCATAAACATCATTCATAAACGCAATCGTTGCCAGCCTACAACGGGCAAACGCAATAAACCCCCCACATGAAGTCAACCGTTTTCAACGCCCAACGGACAAGCAATCAAAGAGCAGTAGTAAATGCACGCGTTCCATCAAAGGCGTGTATATAAGGAAAGAAGGCTCCAGGAGGAGGGGACATTGAACTTCGGGCTCTCCTACTCACAACTTTGGGACATCATCAAGCTCACCACTCCTACCTACCGCCCTCACGGCATCCTACAGAGTCCAAGGTAGCATCTAACATTGCCCTCCCTACAGCTACTTCTTTAGTCCCTTCATTGACTTGGGCGTCGGAGTGCCTACGGCATCCACCACACCGGTGGGTAGTCTACTCTTGCTCACTCTACCTTTGTTTTGCAGGATCGCTAGTGCCCCAACCTACAAATTCTCGATTGTGGACCTCAGATGAAATCCAGCGTCCACAATTTGGCTCCCACCGTGGGGCCCTAGAGATTCATAGCGTGCAAAGATATCTCTATCTACAATCCTTCCAAACACACATGCTCGTATGACGTCACGCAACGAGCAAACACACATGCTCGTATGACGTCACACATTTAATTAGCCATCCTCCAAGAACAATTACATACATTAGGATTGTCATCTGGCCTATTCGTTCCGTTCTTAATAGGAAGTCCATTTGTTCCAATCGACATATATGGACCATCATTCAAACCATTCTGCACATTTCCTCCAGTCGACATGAGAATACCCTCATAATCCTCAGTATACCCAATCAACCAAGAAGTATTCTCTTTAATTGTCATCTATTCGAGACTGCTTGGGGCGGTTACCATCTACTCTAGATGGCATAGATAGAATGTCATTCCTTTCAGACTACGTAAGAGGATTGCCATCACTTCCAGACTACATGAAAGAAGTTTTACCTTCTTTAGACGACGTTAAGAGGATTCCCATCTCCTCCAGATGACATTAATGGATTGTCATCAATTTTAGACAATATTTTCCTTACCATTCACCTCATATGATGAAGCGATGCACTTGGCATAAGGAGATTGTCCCAATCGACAGTACCCAAATGAAGATTTGGCGAGGACATCCCGGTCAGCATTACCAGGTATGGCTTGCACTTTTTAAGAATCTCCCAGTCGACATTAGCAAAACATTAGACTTATAATTGGTGATATAGTATGAGACTTGTCATGAGTGTCCCATTCGCACTATAATTTAGTATAATCTCGGCTTAGGAATGATGCTTTAGATGAAGGTATAACAAGTTACTATCGCACTCGACATTGGTAAGATGTAGACTCGGCTCAATAAGGGTGCTCCAATTAACACTTGTGAAGGTTCATTATGTGGTGAGTATCTCACTTGACACTGTGAGACAGTATACTCATTTTGAAGAGAATACTTCACTCGAAGAAAGCTCCCCACCACGGGCGGCCCATAACTATTCGCAGACCATTCGAAGACAGCCTATCATAAACAATCATATCAGCTCAACGTACAGACCGCCCCACAAACCCATTCTATGATAATACCAATCACCAAACCCATTACCCATGCGACAATAAGCCCACACGACAATAATCCAGCTGAGACAGGGGGCATCCAAGCTTTAAAAAAAATCATAAAATCACACAGTTTTCGTACTCAAGAAACCAGGTTTCCTACACTCGATGAGAGACTAAAACCACAGCACCTTAAAGAAGGAATTTGAGGCAGTGACTACTAAAGCTTTAATCCAACCCCATATGTATTTTACATACTACATGGAGTGAAGAATCCACGTTATTATACATACTATTTGGATGAAATCCAATCCGGTCGACGTAATAAGCATGTGTAGTTGAAGTGCAGTTTTAACTCGTTGTGTGGTGGAAGAGATTTAATCAGCCACAATTATTATTTGGAAGATGAAGGGGCGCATAATCATGGAGCTGTGACACTTGGAGCCATGCTACCCATGCAAAAACAAAAGCCTGCAAACAAGCAGCTGACATGGACAGCCACACGCCACTAATCACCCTTAACCACTCACGGCCACACTACAAAAAGAAAACCAGACCCTCAGCACGAGGACACAAGCAATAAGCCAAAACAAGAAACCCCAAACCAAGCCATCATTCAGCCCAAAAGTCAAAGCTGAAGCAAACAAGAAGAACGACCCAAAACCAACGCAGTAACGCCCAGAAACAAGGAGGCCCACGAGCAGAAAAGAATGAAGAAAACACGCAGGGACACGTGCAATCGCCCAACCTAAGCCAAAACCACATGGCCCAAAGCATCACCCAACATAGCCTTGGTCAAAACGCCAAAACCACAAAGCCCAAAGCCCGAGCAAAACCAAGACCAAACGATGCCCAAAGTTACAAAAACCAAGCCCCAGAAGCCATCCAAACACTCAATCAAAACTAAGAGTCCAACAAAATAGGAGGGGCAATCCCACATCGATTGAAACACTAGGAAGCTACTAAGATGAAAAAATAAAAGCAGTCCCATATCGATTATCCAAGCCCCGAAGGAAAAAAAAACACACAAACCCCAGGCTATCTTCCTCTACCAAAACACACAAAGAACAAGAGCAAACAAGCAACACTGAAGGGGCTTCAAGGCAAACCCCAAATATTTTTAATTTGGACTGGCAAAGGCTTCTAAGAATTAATAAAAACCAGTCTACACTTAACCGAGTGACAAATCTCTCTTGCTACTTTGTCCTCAGAGACAGAGATTTTGTCAAAAACTCTTATGTTCCTCTCATACCAGATGAAATACACTGAGGCAGCTAAGGTGATCCTGGCAACCCAATAAACCAGATCACCCTTCTTCTTTAACCGAATCGTAGCCCATCTAAGGAAAGTTTCCCAATCCAAACGAGGCCATTGAATTGGAACCTTCAGGGAAACAGCTTGCCAGACCACTACATTTCCCACCAACAGTCCACGCCATCAACCCTCGAAATCAGCACACACAACCGATGGATGAGTCAACGCACCCAAACTCAGATAGTGGCGATGATCTTGAAGAAGACTCTGAAGCGGCCCATCCGCAAAGGCAATCTCGAGTTGACAGGACAAAGATGGAGAATTTGTTTAAACGGAGACGAAACGGCGTCGTTCCTCTGCGGGTCCACGATGTTATCGTGAAAGGTAACACGAAGATGAATGATTACTTAATCGAAGCTGAATTGGAAGCGATTAGGAACGCGACATCAATGTAAGAGATTATTCAGGCCAAAAATATCGCCACTTATAGATTGCGAGAGCTCGAGTGCTTTGACTATGTCAATATCACGCTCGACTCGGGACCACCAGATCTTCCGGGAACGGCGAATGCGATCATCCAGGTTGTTGAGGCTAATAATCCACTTTCCTGTCAATTTGGATCTTATTCGAAGGGAGAGGTATATTTAAGTAGCGCATTCTGCTCATTTTGTGTTTGTTTTAGTTTAAAAATGTGGATATAGTTAGTTTTTAGGGTTTTGTTTTCGAATTGCCCACTATGTGATGAATGAAGCTGACTGCGTATTTACTTGCTGAGAAAATAAGAGAACATGTGGAGAAAATAACAGAACTTCAGTCAAAAGGAAGCTCAAAATAGCCCGTGAGCTGTCAGCCCATTAGCCACATAAATCAAGTTCTTCAAACAAGATTAATAACCCACAAGAAGACCTCAATTTCCAATCAGACCCATACAATCAAAGTCCAAACACACTTCATGCGAGAAGAAGTCAGCCCACTTGTCGCAGCATGCGGAGCCTATAGAACCATAGGCCTAATCAACCTAACAAACCAAAACAGCAAGCCGAGAGTCCCACATCGATTAGAGCATGAGAGGAACATAATTTTCAAGTAACAAAACTCTTCCCTCATCCCATACGTCATTCCATGTGATTCCACCCCTCGCCAAATGAAAGCTGCAACATGCCAATCCATGCGACAATCTGTCGAACCAAATATAAAGTATTACAAGCAAGCAAATAAAAATCAACATCCAAAAAGCCAACAGCCGAAGGGAACCATTGGCCCAATTCATGCCCATCATCCGAATTGAGACTACCAAACCCAAGCAAAGACTCAGTTGAGTGTCGTCCAAAACTCAAGTGACGAGTCTACTAATTAGAATCCCACATCGCCTATGAAATGAAAGGTTAGGAGTTATGCTGAACTTATCAAGCTTCACGTGGCTATTAAAGAAAATTCATCCGACAAGAGAACCTCACAGGCGACAAAGTGGAGATAAAGTGAGGCCAAGTCAAGTTAAATAACAACACTCTTCCCATAGTGCAAATGGAGCCCCACTTGGAAAAACCACGTACAATAAGATAGCCTCGCAAGGGACAGTCAAGTAGTATGTGACCAAGCTTCTTGAAATATTCAATAATAAATCAAAAGAATCAGCTCATACGGTCACATTATACCACTCAGTGTCGTTCCATGCATGTGTCAACCCTTTTCCCTTCATTCCATTCTTCACGAGAATCAGCAGCAATGAGAGAAAACACCTAGCTGACCAAGAAACAACCTATGTGCCAAACGCCACAGCTGCGCAAAGATTAATATGACAAACTGCCAAGCACACACATCAAGCTGGCCCATACACACACCATGCACAGACTTGCCTTGTGAGCACAAAGAAACCACACCCTCCAGCAATGCTACGGTCCCATTCGACATAACATAATGATTGTCGAATGTAATTCTTCCTTTATTCCAAACAACTTTAAATTTCAAGTACACTTATAGTATCATCTCACATGGACCCACTCGACATATATGAGATGATAATACATATTGTTCATTCAATTCCCAAACAACAAGTTGGATGGCCATCAACCCGTGGTACGTGAAAACTTGTCATCTCCTTCTCATACGACATGAAAGGTCCAATCGTTCAATCTTTATCAGGTCTTGTAGTATAAAAAAAAACATTGTAGACCTTCATCAGGTCTAGTAGAGTAAACACCCTCGTTTACCCATGTTTAGATTCTGTAGAATGAGGAATGAAAACCCTCATGGGAATCATGTCTAGAGTGTGCAGACTCTTCCATGTACATTCATCATGTATAATGGAGTTTGAAGATTCCCATGTACTTACATCAAATATAATGGAGTGTGTAGACTCTCATGTACCTTCTTCAGGTATTGTGAAGTGTGTAGACTTTCTTGGACCTTCATCGGGTCATATGGAGTGTAGAATATGATTTAACCTTCTTCGTGAGTAGTAGAATGAAAATTTTCTTAGACCTCAATCACATCTGGTAACCAGTAGTATGGAGATTGTCCTGACCTTCATCTGGTCAACTAGGGACATCCCACATGACTCATATAGAGTCAACATACGACCTTCATCTGGTCTAGGAAAATTTGAAGACTCTTCTGGTCCTTGACCAGTAGTATGGAGATTGTTCTGGCCTCATCAAGTCCAGTGGATCGGGGACATCCCCGTAGACTCATGATGAGTCAAGTTGTAGACATGGAATACACATGTCGTATGATTTGTATCTTCCTGGCCTCATCAAGTCCAGACGACCGGGGACATCCCCCATAGACTCATGTCGAGTCAAGTTGTAGACATGGATTACTCATGTCGTAAGACTTATATCTTCCTGGCCTCATCAAGTCCAGACGACCGGGGACATCCCTCATAGACTCATGTCGAGTCAAGTTGTAGACATGGATTACTCATGTCGTATGATTTGTATCTTCCTGGCCTCATCAAGTCCAGACGACCGGGGACATCCCCCATAGACTCATGTCGAGTCAAGTTGTAGACATGGATTACTCATGTCGTATGACTTATATCTTCCTGGCCTCATCAAGTCCAGACGACCGGGGACATCCCCCATAGACTCATGTCGAGTCAAGTTGTAGACATGAATTACTCATGACGTATGACCTATATCCTGACCTTAATCTGGTTCAATCGATTGGGTGCTTCCCCAATGGCTCTGGTAGAGTCAAGTTCATTATCCCGACCATCATCTGGTTCGGTCGACTGGGTACTTCCCCAATGGCCATAACTTGACATTCGTTTGGTTCAATCAATAGGCAGCTTCAACGCTCGAGTACACCTACATACTATGGCCTCGTTCCAGGTGACACACGCGTCAAGTACTCTCCAAGCCAATGACTCTTTGACTTAGAGAGTATGGGACAAACTGTACGGGCCAAATTTGGTCCGAGGGCAATTTCGACCTTTTGCTCCAGGACCACTACTGAATGCACCCCCGATGCCCCATAATCAAACCCCAAAGACATAATGTCGGCCCAGGCCCAATGAGCACCAACACCCGTAATCGAAGGACCATCCAAAGCTCACGTAACGCCTAAGTTCATAAACATCATTCATAAACATAATCGTTGCCAGCCTACAACGGGCAAACGCAATAAACCCCCCACAAGAAGTCAACCGTTTTCAACGCCCAACCGACAAACAATCAAAGAGCAGTAAATGCACGCGTTCCATCAAAGGCGTGTATATAAGGAAAGAAGGCTCCAGGAGGAGGGGACATTGAACTTCGGGCTCTCCTACTCACAACTTTGGGACATCATCTAGCTCACCACTCCTACATACCGCCCTCTCGGCATCCTACATAGTCCAAGGTAGCATCTAACCTTGCCCTCCCTACAACTACTTCCGTAGTCCCTTTATTGACTTGGGCATCGGAGTGCCTACGGCATCCACCACACCGGTGGGTAGTCTACTCCTACTCACTCTACCTTTGTTTTGCAGGATCGCTAGTGCCCCAACCTACAAATTCTCGATTGTGGACCTCAGACGAAATCCAGCGTCCACAAAGATATTGTTAGATTAGTTTAAACCATCGGGAACTGTTGTTCCGATTTTCTTAAAAATCAAGATGGTTAGTGATTTAGTTTCTAAATCACGATTAGGTAATCTAAATAGATATTTTTTAAGGATATAATAGTCTTGAAAGAATTGTTTCTTATGAAGTAAGAATTAACTTGAATAGTTCATGTCTCGAGATTCTTGGCTGGCATTAAGAAAATCCTTCAGTATTTGTTTATCTTTTAATGACGTTTCTTGGCTTTAGTGACTTTTAGAAGTCACGTGTCTGACATAGTTTGCTAATCAATCATTTGCAATTGTTGGGAATAATTGAACGCAAATTACAAAGCTTGAGAAATGAGATGTGTATAGTTGTGTATAGAGAATATCGATTCTCACAATACGACAACTGTAGGTATTGGATACCGGATCTCCCATCTAGTTATTTAAAATAATATTTAATAATTGTTTTGATATTTGATATCAGAACTTGTGACTATTGGATAGTTACTTGTTCTATATAAATAGTTGTTACATATTTTAATATGACTAGTAGTGTCATTAATGAAAAGATAAACATTAGGAAAATATACGGTTAACAAAATAACTTAAAACAGTGTTTTATGAGATTTTATCATATTAGCATTAGATGCTTATTCCGTGGGTGAATTATGGACACAAAATTAGATTTCGTGACGGATAAACCTAAACTTAGAGAGTCCCACAATATGAAGTGTACTCGTTGAGCACTTGGGCAACGCGATATGAATAATACGGATTATTCATAAACTTTATCAGATTAAGTGAGTTAATTCAAATCGTTAATCGGTTAAATGATAACACATGCATTAGGGATTTTGGCCAATCATAATTATTGTGTATTTGTATTTGATACATAATACGATTAGATACACATTAATTATTCATCAAATGAGATTTTGACACATGCCATAAATATATGTATTTTTATTTATTGTAAATAAAAATACATATATAATAATAATCATATTAATTGATTATTTTGATATTTAATTGTTAAATATTTAAATGATTAATTAATAATTTTTTTTCCATAAATGTTATGAAATTTGTCCAATTATTATTGGTTCACATGACATGATTTAATTATACTTTATGTGTGCAATTTTGATTGGATAACATAAAGTTTAATATGAATTTATTGGACCAAATTTGCAAAATGACCTTATTGCCCCTAGTAAAGTCGGTCACTTCCTTTTAATTTAGAAAATTATTTTCTTTCTCATATCATCAACCACCATGGCCGAGAGCCTTAATTAGAAATAGGTCTCAAAATGTTTGAAGAATTCATGAAGAAATGAAGGAAAATCAAGGGAAAAGGCTTATGAAACAAAAGATTAAAGGTAATCTACTTTAACCCAAGGCTTGAAAATTTAGTTTCTTGTTTCTTGATGATTTAGAAAGGTTCTAGGGTTCCTTCAATTCTGAAAAATTGAGGCTTTTGGTTGTGGATGATGAATTGGAAGTGTTGAGCATGTGTGAAGTAGTTTTGGATGGAATTATTGTAATATTAGCCAATTTGTTCATTTGATGACATGTTTCCATTCTAGAGTGTTATGACTACTCTTGTAACACCTAGAATTATACTTGGGTGCTTCATGTGTGGTGACTTTGATTGGTGTTGTGGATTAATTGAATTAATCTTTAAAAAATTGGATTTAAAGCATGAAATTTGACATTTTTCTGTTCTGGATCAGACCTGGAGTTTGTTCTGTTTTGGTGATGAAAATGATGTCTTGTGAATGTATTGGATGTGTTTTGGAAGTTTGAACAATTGTTGGAAAGTGTTTTGGAGTTGAAATAAGCGAAAACGGCCAAAAATGGCGTTACCCGGTGACTTTTGAGCCAACCGGGTGACGACTGTCCAAACAGTGAATTTGTCACTATTCGGGCAGCCTATGAACTGCCCTAACACTATTGGGGCTGACCTGGGTAGTCCCCATAAGCGTCGGGTGGTCGGTTCGGTCAAAAACGTGTTTTGCATTATTTTATGGAAAAACGTTTTTCGTAAAAGTTTCGCGACGTTTCCTTTACATTTATGTCGCTATTTGATATCGAATAAATAGGTTTAGGTGAAATATGAATAAATTATTCATATTAGATATTGAATAATTTATTCGGTAATTTGAAAAAGTTTTAAATTACGATTTCGCCCGAACTGCGCTTTCATTGCGCCCATCCCCCGAAACCCCAACATTATATGTATTCAGTGATCTCGACTTGTATGGTTCAGAGATTTTATCCGTGTTCGTCATAATTTATGGGTGGGTAGATTATGAACACGAAATTGGATTTCGTGACAGATATGTGTCAACCTAGAGAGTCTCACTAATGAAATATACTCGTAGAGCACTAGGGTAACTTTTATAAATAATATTGATTATTTATAAGTCGTTTAATGGTTAAATGATAATACATGCGTTTGTGATCTTTCGACCATTTATTAAATGTCAAATTGTGGTATTTGATATTTATAATTAATATATGTATTTTGATTATTTATTGTAAATATGATACATATATTTAAGATATTTATATTTAATTATTTGATTATTTAAATGTTAAATAATTAAATTAATTAATTAATGAATATCTTTTACTTTAATTAAAGTAAGATAAATGGCTTTCTTTTATTGGATAAAGTGGCCAATTCTTATTGGATAAATTGACATGATTTAATTGGTACATTTGTGATATACATTAAATGGTTAATGGATAATTATCACAATTTTTTTCATTAAATCATTTTCCTATTTATTCTTTATTGAAACAAAAATAGAAAATTTACTTGGCTATTATTTTTCCAAGTTTCGGCCACTACAAGGAAATTATATAAACCTTATTTTTCATTTTTGTTTCATAATTCAAGAACCCAAAAATCAAATACAAAGTGAGTTTGAGAGGAAAAGAGAAAGAAAGAAAAGGAAAGCTTGGAAACTTGAGAATTTTGTAAGTTTTTCTTACTTTCTTCTTCATGAAAATATTTCTATGACTCTAGGCTTCAATATGTGTAGCTTAGATTTTTCTCTACTCTTTTGTGTATGTATTTTGATGGTGGGAACTTGATAGAAAGATGGAAGCATATATGTGTATAAAGAATGCATGAAATTAGTTTATTTGCATTCATTTTGCCATTTGATGGTGAGTTGTCATTCTAGAGTTACTTAGCCACTCATAAATGACCTAGAATTATTCTTGAATTGTTTCATGATGGTGAGACTTGTTTGGTGTGGTAAGAATTGAATTAAAATGTTGAATTGAATTAATTTGGTGTTAATTTGTCAATTTGTAGAAATTGTAAATTTAGGGTTCATAACCCACTCCAAATTTGGGCCTTTTCATATATGTGTTAATTAATGATGTATATATTATGTATATTAAATTTTGGAATTATTGGATTTGATCTTGATATGTTTTGAACTAAAATGACCAAATAGCAAATTCTTGAAAATTTAGGGACCTCTCGGCAACATGTAGAAAAACTGTGTTTCTTGAATTGAAATTTTTATTTTTCATGTATAAGACATGTATACATCATTTTGGGATTGATTTAGAATCAATTAAAATTGTATTTGACTATTTAAAACTAAAATGATTAAAATACAAAGTTTAGGGGCTAAACGGTAATTAATGAAAAATCTGATTTTTGGGGTAAAATTTCAGTTTTTAAGTATTGAGTAATTGAAATAAATTAGTTTATTTTAACTACTCAAGAAAAATTATTGAAATCGAAAAATTTTGATTTTCCGCGTTCCGCTACGTTTTCCCGGAATTGCCGCCTAAAATCCTAACAAACCATACTTATAAACACATGCCCAAGATACCTCCCAAACAATGTGGGATAGTACATGACTCGCTAAACTGGTTTGGCCAAACATATTATCTCTAAATTCCTTTTTAAAGTGACTCAAATCGTAATTTTAGTTTTCTCTTCTATTTTTGAGATACTTTTCAGATTTTTATCTTCTTATTTAGGAATCGGATTTCAATTTAGTTTTTTTTTTAATATTTTTATTATGACATAATATTTAGATTTACTTATTTAGTAAAATTCTTCTTATTAGGGTCTTAATATAAAAGAGAGTCAGAATCCTAATTTGAAAGCAGCTTTTATTTAGGATCCGTTTGTTTTGATATAAAACAATTTCTATATGTAAAATTTTCCAATGAAAATCATTTTTGGAAAGGAAAGTGTTTTCCAATATTTGGTTATCGTTTGAAAATATTTTTCGAAAAATATTTTCAGACCTTTGGCACATCCAGTATTTTTTCAGAAAATATTTTTTAGTGGTTAGAAGTAGGGATGGCTAAAAGCTCGGGTCTGTCCTAGATCCGCATAGATCCGGGACCTAAAAAAATCTTTTATTCGGGTAGTGAAATTTCAGACCCGCACAGATCTAGACCGATGTATTTTTAAAATCGGATCCGGCTAGGATCCATATACACTCTGAAGATTTATTTCCACAAAAAAAATTTCAAACCCAGATGACGAAATTTTGAACCCACATATTTTTGGACCCAGATCCGCATAGACTAGAAGGCTTGATCTAGAATACCAGGGTCCGGAATTCCAGAATTAAGTCCATAATTTTTTAACTTTATACAAATATAATTGAAAAAAAAAGATTAAAAAAATGAATTTCTGAATCCGGTTTGGGAATATCTGGACCCGTACAGTTCCGAAATTTTGGGACTTGGATCTAAAATTTTATTAATTTCATACAAATATAATTGAAAAAAGATTTTAAAAAATCAAGATTTCTGGATATGGTCCTATTATATCTGAATCTGGTTCCATAGAAATATATATTTTTATTGTAATACGTTTTTTATTTGATAAAAAATTAATTGTAAAGATATTTTAATTTTATAATTTAATAAAAAATTAATTGTAGAGGTTAATTGAAGAGATTAAGTGACACATATGTTTTTCATTTTAATGAGAGATTATAATATGTTTTCTTATTATAATAAGTTTCTTTATTTAATCAATAATTTAACAATAATAAATTAAAATTTTAAATAATTAAATTAATACATTTCTTATTTTAATAGTATATTATGTTTTTATATTTTAATAGGTTTCTTATGTATAGATATTTTAATTTTATAATTTAATATTAAAAAATTAATTGTTGAGATTAAGTTTATTGTAGATAATTTTATAGTGTATTTTTTATAATATTATAATATGTTTTCTTGTTATAAAAAATTCTTATAAAATTATAATATGTATTTTTATTATAATATGATTTCTATTTAATAGATTTATTAATTTAATTTTATAACTTTAATATGAAACCGTTACTTGATGCGATGAGGATACTTAAAAATATTTAACTTTTATATAATAAATATATTATATATATATATCATATACACACACATATAAATACAAAAATAAAAAATAAAAAAGTAAAACTGATTTTTCTACCTTACTATAATAAAAAAAAATTAAAAATAAAAATAAAAACTTTAAAACGAAACCGTTCATTGTGTCAAAGCGATTCTTCTCACGCGCGTGACGTAATGTACGGTGTCGATAATCTTTTAAGTCGTTTTGCTTTTTGTGCGAGTGTCGTTTTGGGTTTTTGGGATGATTTATTTTTGTCTGTTACTGAGATTCGGATACTGATTACTGAGTTGTGAATTGACTTTTGTTTTGAAATAAATCATATTTCGGTTACTTTTTTTTTTTTCTTTTTTAAAATAATTATTTTTAAGTAGCTGAGATCCCAATATTTGACTGGGCTGCAAATTAAATAAAAAATAGATAAATGAACCAAGATTTTCTACCAATATGTGCCAATTTTTTTTTTTATTATAAAAATCACTAAAAATCAAAATTAAGGTTTCAAATTTAAGAAAATTTAATAACTAGTGTAATAAAGAATCTTTAAAAATCTATTTTTAATAGGTAAGAGTTATATTTTGAAAATTCCTTTAAGCCCCATAAATTTTAGGACCATCCTTGTATCTAATTATACTTTTGGAAGTATCTAATTATAGATCATTTTTAATCATCCAAATTGTAGTTATTACCTCGTCGCCTCATAATTTACAACTTCCATTTTTTGCCCACTTAGTTAATCCAATACTATATGTAAATTATTAATCAATGTACTAAGTTAAAAGTAGCAATAAATGTTGAACTCTTTCCCAAAAAAAAAAAAACTCAAATATATAATGAACTAATATTGTGTTTAAAAATTTCAAAAAGGAAAAGGGAAATGATATTTTATCTGAATGGGTGTCCGAAACGGAAGTAAAATACTATATTCAAAATTTGATGTAAAATTCAAAATTCAAAACTCAAAATTTTTGAATTTTGCCCGTTTCGGACAACCGGATTCGGACAAAATAGCACCTCTCTAAGGAGTATAGAGAATATTTTTTTTTGTAATTATTTGACCAACAAAGCAAGGCAAAACATAACGTGAGGAGGTGGGTAATGTTTATGCATTGCCATATTTTCTTGCAAAACATGCTAAATGTGAGTGATGGGCATATGAGTTTTATTTGCCAAAACAAGAAATCAATTGGAATGCTTGATTTTGCTATGATGCTTCGCCTGTCGAAGAGTGTATTTATTTTTTAAAAAAAATACTACGTATATGACCCATCAAATAATAAAATAAGTAAGGATTAATTTATTGAACATTTATTTAATTTATGTGAATCATTTAATGGTGGCATCTTTATATGAACTATGTATTATAATTGGAGGTGTAAAAGATTAGGGGACAAGTGATCTATTTTGCTCTTTAATTGGTTAAAAACCAAAGTTTTAGGGCAAATAATCAAACTATGTAATATCCAAGAAAAGAAAATTGAAAGGCATAAAAGTGGGACAACCAATTCAACAGTCAAAAAAGAATGAGGATAAAAAATATAACTAATAGTATTTTATGTATAAAAGTTACCTATATAAAAAGATCAATCAAAAGTAAGTAAAAAAGAAAGGGAACTGAAGTGAGTCCCCATATATTTATAGTAAAAGTTCATTAAAATTATCTTTATTCTATAAATTAAATTTTAGTGAAGTGCCAAGAGGTATACATGATTACAATGTACACGAGTTTCTGGAGAGATCGTAAATGGATCGAATTTAGAAAAGTCGAATAATAATTTAAATATTATTTATTGATGTTTTAATTATTTTGATAAAATTCAGTTTCTTAAATTTTGAATTGATATTCTTATTATGTTTTCCCATAACCATGCGTAAATAAACAATACTTAATTGTGGTTGAGCTTTTTCGAATCCAGCCCATTTGCCATTGATATTCCGAAATTATCATTTTTTATATCCGGATATTGACTCATGTATGAAAACTTTAAAATTTTAAACAAATTTAATTTACATCCAAAATTTTAGTTAGTGTACTATAATTTTTAGGTTTGATTTTAAATTCAAAGTTGTTAATATTCTAATTTATACTTAAAAAGAGTAAATTAGTACACTAATTATAACTTTGGGTGTAAAATTGAACTTGTTTAATTTTTTTTAGATTTTTTCATACATAAATTAATCGTCGGATGTAAAAATGATAATATCCCTAAATAAAAAAATAAAATTATACCCAATAAAATTTTAAAAAAGGTAGGATTGAGGAACAAAACAATGGAAAAACAATAATAGAACACTTTTAAATGCTATTTAAAAAACTTCTTACAATGCTTCTAAAAAACACTTCTAAACTAATTACCTTATAAATTAAATATAGAGAGGTAAAAGTTTGGTAAGTTGTCATTTATATTGATTTTATGTAGGGGTGGTAATTTGGGTTATGATTCGTTTATTCGTTCGATTCGAACGAGTTTGAAAAAATGGATTCGTTTAATAAATAGGTCAATTCGATTCGATTCGTTTATTAAACGAATCAAATACAAATTTAAGTTAATTGATTCGTTTATTCGTTTATGATTCGTTTTATTATTTTCTTTTACTAGGTATTTATTATTTTTCAATTAAGATTCGAGAAATTATGACTAATTATCATAGAAAAATTAATAGTCAATATTTTGTGAGGTATTTTTAGTAAATATATTAATTACATATTTCATATGTATATTTTTATGAAAAATAATGTAAATAAATTATGGTAAATTATGTTATTCAATAATATCATGACTAAACGAATATTCGCATTCGATTAGTTTAATAAACGAATCGAATACGAATCCGTCACATTTTGATTCGATTCGTTTAGGATTCGATACAAATTTGATTCGTTGATTCGTTTATCACCCCTAATTTTATGCACCTATTAGGCCATGCTATGCACATTTTTTATTTCATTGCTTTTGCTTTGATTATATCTCTTTAGAAATCCACCATAGACCAACTTCTTACCATTCAAACTATGGGTAGTAATTATGAGTGGTAACTTAGAAAAAAACACGGCAACAAAATCCATTGAATACCACCTAGATTTTTTAACCTTACTAAAATTTATATCATAGTAATTTTTATTTTAGATTTGAAGACCCTCTAATCTCTCACACTTTTTTTTCTTAATCAAAAAAAAAAAAAATTAATTATAATAATAAATAATTTCAGGTGTGAACTATTTTAATTAATCATTTAACATATTTATCATGTAGGGGTGTTCACGAGTCATGTCTGAATTTTGTGAAACCCGATCGGGTTGGGTCACTCGGAATTGAAATTCTTTTTTGCCAAATCAAATTTCAGGTTCGGGTCAGGTCGGTGAAAAAAGAATTTTGTATGTGTTAATTATTTTGAGATATAAATACTAGCTATTTTATGTTCCGAAACTTGTCATACATATAAAATATCAAGATAAAAAGTAATAAACAATTGAAATAATAGTAAAAATTTTAAAAATAACAAAAATTTTAGAAAAATAATAAAAATTATTTATTAGAGTCGGGTCAGGTTGCGTCGTCAGACCCATGACCTGACCCGCAAAAATCAGGTTGGATCAACCCGAAATTAGATTAATTTTTTTAGAACCCGACGTGATCGGGTCGGGTCACATCTGATTGGGTCGCGGTTTGATCCGACTCTATGAACACCTCTATTATCATGCATTTAAAATGATTTCAAATTTAATGATAAGTATATAACTAATGATTTCAATTGCTCACACGTATAGTTATAACTAAATTTTAAATCGACATAAATTCATCATAAATAATTAGTAATTTTTTGATATATCAAAGGAATAACATAATACTTCTAACTAATAGACATAATTATATAAAATATAATTATCATTTATATTAAATATTATAATTGAGTTATATATGATTTGACATGGTATTATATTTGAAAATTCTAAATTTTAATCTGAAAAATCATGAATTTTAATCGA
>SKCR01054943.1:0-28859 GCA_019454045.1 Zanthoxylum bungeanum | reverse complement strand
TTATCGATGTCCAGTCTCGATAATACTACGGCTAGGGATATTTAATGATTAAACCTTTGGGGACTGATACTGTCTCATATCATTCTCAGTCCAGGTACTAATCATATGGACTTTCGCCATTTATAAGTCAAAGTAAATAATATTACAAAATGGCAAAAGGCAATTTCATTATCACATAGTTAATTTTGTACAATAATACAATATCATTTACAAACAGTGACGCTATGGGACATAATGTCTAACACGGTGTTGGCTCCAACATCATAAATTCCTGCAATTCTTTGGATCATGCTCCTTTGTGTTGGCTATAAAGAATTGTTGTTAGCCATTTCTTCAATTAAGTCTCAGGCCTGATCTTCTCCTTTTTCCATCAAAGCTCCTCCAGCAGCAGCATCAACTGTGGTTCTCTTTATTCCAGAAAGTCCAATGTAGAAGGTTTGGACTTGTAGCCACTTTGCGATCTCATGATGAGGACATTTCCGGAGTAAATCTTTGAATCTTTTCCAAGCTTCGCAAAGGGATTCTGAATCTTGTTGCACGAAGGATGTGATGTCTTTCCTCAACTTTGCAGTTCTGGCTGGTGGAAAGTAATTTGCAAGGAATTTGGTGGCTAGAGTGTTCTAAGTTGTGATGGAACCTGCTGGTAACGAGTGTTGCCAAGCTTTAGCTCTGTCTTTCAGGGAATATGGAAAAACCCGCAGTCTCATTGCTTCTTCAGCTGCTCGGTTGTAATTGAAAGTACCACAAACTTCTAGGAAGTTGCTGATGTGGGCATTAGGATCTTCAATTGCATTTTCCCCGAATTGTACTGACTGCTGAATCATCTGGATGCATGTTTTGATGTCACCTGCATTTGCTGGTAAGGGAGGAAGTATAATACAAGAAATGAGTCTGTCAACCACCGGAATGGTTCTGTCTCGAATGGGAATTGGTGGTGCAACGTTCAAAGGTTCAGGTTCCATGTTAATGATTGCTTCTTGGCCATCTCGACTTTCCCTTCTCAATTTTCTGATGGTTCTTTCAATTTCTGAGTCAAGCGGTCGGAGTTCAAAGCTTCTGGTTCGTTTCATGTAGTTTCTGAGAACCTGAAACCCAAGAAAACAAAAACAATAAGTAAAAATAAATTAGATACAAGTAACGTATCTAACCCCAAAACTAATAGTAAAAGATAAATAAGTCCCCGACAACTGCGCCAAAAACTTGACCTGTGTGTAATCACACGGGTATAACGCAAGCGCACGTATCGTTTAAGTAGTATAAAAAAGTATCGATCCCACGAGGACTTAATACCTAATCTATTAATTTTATGAGGTCAAATGATTACTAGTATCTAACAGGTTGATTGATTGATTTGAAATGGTGATGACTTTGAATTTACAAACAACTAAAAAAAATTCCGCGAAAGTAGGTTTAAGAAAATGCAATATTAGGAAACTATCTAGGGTTGTGAATCTTTCAATATCATTTTAAAGATGAAGTGGTTATTTCATTTTTGTGTAATATATCGGTTTACTAACCTGGAACACTAAATTATGCGAAAGCCTTTGTCGATGGTTAGACGCAAATACCCAGTATAACCCAATTGAACCATATGTCTATGTCAACCAAATTACCTGGATTCATTAAGTTTAAGTTCCAATTATGGTTACCCCCGCCCGACAGATATATGTCTATCTTGTAAGGAAATCTATTAAAGGGTTATCTATCCTCAAGGAAGATCGTGGGCTATTAAGTCTAAGGCTGAAACCTAAAATTTCAGTATAGCTTTTTAATATGATGGCATGACATTGCTAATTTCCCATGTTCCTTGGATTTGGCTCTGTGTTGCTAGGAAGATTACCTGGCGGTCTGTAACTCTGAGCATTGGCCAGTTGTCCCATTTGATTTTCTAGTGCTTTAATAGAGGCTGAATGGCTTTGATTCAATGCTACTTGATTTTGAACCATATCTGCTAAAACATCGTATTTTGCTTCTTGCTTCTTCATCTGGGCCAGCACTTCTATTATTCCTGGTTCTTTTTCATTCTCATGGCCTTTATTCTTTTGCTGCAATCCAGGTGGTGGATATTTCTGTTGTTGGAATCCCGGTGGTGGATTATTCTTTTGCCTTGAATTGTTGCTCCATGAAAAAATCGGATGATTCCTACACCCTGGGTTGTAGGTGTTGGAATATGGATTGTTCCCCTGCCTGTTGAAATTGTTGACAGAGTTCACTGTCTCTTCTTGTTGGTTGTAAGATTCTGACTCAGGTACTCCTCCAAATGGTGAACTTGTGGATTCACCATAACTCTCATGTTAAGAGTTTCCAGATTTTTACAAATCACATCCTGCTTGGAATACAGTGCTGTGTTTGCTCCAACTTCATAAATTCCTGTAATTCTTCTGATCATGCTCCTTTCTGTTGGCCATAAAGAATCGTTGTTGGCCATTTCTTCAATTAAGTCCCAGGCCTGATCTTCTCCTTTTGCCATCGAAGCTCCTCCAGCAGCAGCATCAATTGTGGTTCTCATTATTCCAGAAAGTCCATTGTAGAAGGTTTGGACTTGTAGCCACTTTGCGATCTCATGATAAGGACATTTCCGGAGTAAATCTTTGAATCTTTCCCAAGCTTCGCAAATGGATTTTGAATCTTGTTGCACGAAGGATGTGATGTCATTCCTCAACTTTGCAATTCTGGCTGGTGGAAAGTACGTTATAAAGAATTTGGTGGCTAGAGTGTTCCAAGTTGTGATGGAACCTGCTGGTAACGAGTGTAACCAAGCTTTAGCTCAATCTTTCAGGAAATATGGAAAAACCCGCAGTCTCATTGCTTCTTCAACTGCTCGGTTGTAATTGAAAGTACCGCAAACTTCCAGGAAGTTGCTGATGTGGGCATTAGGATCTTCAGTTGCATTTCCCCCAAACTGTATTGACTGCTGAATCATCTGGATGCATGTTTTGATGTCACCTGCATTTGCTGGTAAGAGAGGAAGTATAATACAAGAAATGATTCCGTCAATCACCAGAATGGTTCTGTCTCAAATGGGAATCGGTGGTACAACGTTCAAAGGTTCAGGTTCCATGTTAATGATCGCTTCTTGGCCTTCTCGCCTTTCCCTTCTCAATTATCTGATGGTTCTTTCAATTTCTGGGTCAAACGGTCAGAGTTCAAAGCTTCTGGTTCATCTGGTGTAGTTTTTGAGAACCTGAAACACAAGAAAACAAAAACAATAAGTAAAAAGAAATTAGATACAAGTAACGTATCTAACCCCAAAACTAATTGTAAAAATAAATAAGTCCACGCCAACGGCGCCAAAAACTTGACCGGTGCGTAATCACACGCGTATAACGCAAGCGCACGTATCGTTCAAGTAGTATAAAAAGTTTTGATCCCATGAGGACTTAATAACTAATCTATTAATTTTATGAGGTCAAATGATTACTAGTATCTAACAAGTTGATTGATTGATTTGAAATGGTGATGATTTTGAATTTAAAAACAAGTAAATAAAATTGCGCGAAAGTAGGTTTAAGAAAATTCAATATTAGGAAACTATCTAGGGTTATGAATCTTCCAATATCATTTTAAAGATGAAGTGGTTATTTCATTTTTGGGTAATATATCGGTTTACTAACCTGGAACACTAAATTATGCGAAAGCCTCTGTCGATGGTCAGACGCAAATACCCAATATAACCCAATTTAACCATATGTCTATGTCAACCAAATTACCTAGATGCATTAAGTTTAAGTTCCAATTATGGCTACCCCCGCCCGACAGGTATATGTCTATCCTGTAAGGAAATCTATTAAATGGTTATCTATCCTCACGGAAGAACGTGGGCTATTAAGTCTAAGGCTGAAACCTAAAATTTCAGTACCGCTTTTTAACATGATGGCATGACATTGCTCATTTCCCATGTTCCTTGGATTTGACTCTGTGTTGCTAGGAAGATTACCTGGCGGTCTGTAACTCTAAGCATTGGCCAGTTGTCCCATTTGATTTTCCAGTGCTTTAATAGAGGCTGAATGGCTTTGATTCAATGCTACTTGATTTTGAACCATAGCTGCTAAAGCATCGTATTGTGCTTCTTGCTTTTTCATCTAGGCCAGCACTTCTATTATTCATGGTTCTTTTTCATGCTCGTGGCCTTCGTTCTGTTGCTGGAATCCAGGTGGTCGATATTTCTGTTGTTGGAATCCCGGTGGTGGATTGTTCTTTTGCCCTGAATTGTTGCTCCATGAAACTTTCAGATGATTCCTACACCCTGGGTTGTAGGTGTTGGAATATGGATTGTTCCCCTGTCTGTTGAAATTGTTGACATAGTTCACTGTCTCTTCTTTTTGGTTGTAAGATTCTGACTCAAGTACTCCTCCAAATGGTGAACTTGTGTATCCACCATTAACTCTCATGTTAAGAGTTTCCAGATTTTTGAAAATCACATCCGGCTTGGAATACAGTGCTGTGTTGGCTCCAACTTCATAAATTCCTGCAATTTTTCTGATCATGCTCTTTTCTGTTGGCCATAAAAAATCATTGTTGGCCATTTCTTCAATTAAGCCACATGCCTCATCTTCTCCTTTTGCCATCAAAGCTCCTCCAGCAGCAGCATCAATTATGGTTCTCATTATTCCAGAAAGTCCATTGTAGAAGGTTTGGACTTGTAGCCACTTTGCGATCTCATGATGAGGATATTTCCGGAATAAATCTTTGAATCTTTCCCAAGCTTCGTAAATGGATTCTGAATCTTGTTACACGAAGGATGTGATGTCATTCCTCAACTTTGCAATTCTGGCTGGTGGAAAGTACTTTCCAAAGAATTTGGTGGCTAGAGTGTTCCAAGTTGTGATGGAACCTGCTGGTAACGAGTGTAGCCAAGCTTTAGCTCAGTCTTTCAGGGAATTTGGAAAAACCCGCAGTCTCGTTGCTTCTTCAACTGCTCGGTTGTAATTGAAAGTACCGTAAACTTCCAGGAAGTTGCTGATGTGGGCATTAGGATCTTCAGTTGCATTTCCCCCAAACTGTATTGATTGCTGAATCATCTGGATGCATGTTTTGATGTCACTTGCATTTGCTGGTAAGGGAGGAAGTATAATACAAGAATGAGTCCGTCAACCACCGGAATGGTTCTGTCTCGAATGGGAATCGGTGGTGCAACATTCAAAGGTTCAGGTTCCATGTTAATGATTGCTTCTTGGCCTCCTCGCCTTCCCTTCTCAATTGTCTGATGGTTCTTTCAATTTCTGGGTCATGCGGTCGGAGTTCAAAGCTTCTGGTTCGTCTCATGTAGTTTCTGAGGACCTGAAAAATAAGAAAACAAAAAACAATAAGTAAAAAGAAATTAGATACAAGTAACGTATCTAACCCCAAAACTAATAGTAAAAATAAATATGTCCCCGGCAACGGCGCCAAAAACTTGACCGGTGCGTGACACTCGTATAACACAAGCGCACGAATCATTCAAGTAGTATAAAAAGTTTCGATCCCATGAGGACTTAATACCTAATCTATTAATTTTATGAGGTCAAATGATTACTAGTATCTAACAGGTTGATTGATTGATTTGAAATGATGATGATTTTGAATTTAAAAACAAGTAAATAAAATTGCGCGAAACTAGGTTTAAGAAAATTCAATATTAGGAAACTATCTAGGGTTGTGAATCTTCCAATATCATTTTAAAGATGAAGTGGTTATTTCATTTTTATGTAATATATCGGTTTACTAACCTGGAACACTAAATTATGCGAAAGCCTCTGTCGATGGTCAGACGCAAATACCCAGTATAACTCAATTGAACCATATGTTTATGTCAACTAAATTACCTAGATTCATTAAGTTTAAGTTCCAATTATGGCTACCCCGCCCGACAGGTATATGTATATCCTGTAAGAAAATCTATTAAAGGGTTATCTATCCTTAAAGAAGATCGTGGGCTATTAAGTCTAAGGATGAAACCTAAAATTTTAGTACCGTTTTTTAACATGATGGCATGACATTGCTCCTTTCCCATGTTCCTTGGATTTGGCTCTGTATTGCTAGGAAGATTATCTAGCGGTCTGTAATTCTGAGCATTGGCTAGTTGTCCCATTTGATTTTCCAGTGCTTTAATAGAGGCTGAATGGGTTTGATTCAATGCTACTTGATTTTGAACCATAACTGCTAAAGGATCGTATTTTGCTTCTTGCTTCTTCATCTGGGCCAGCACTTCTATTATTCATGGTTCTTTTTCATGCTCATGGCCTTTGTTCTATTGCTAGAATCCAGGTGGTGGATATTTCTGTTGTTGGAATCCTGGTGGTGGATTGTTCTTTTCCCCTGAATTGTTGCTCCATGAAAAATTCAGATGATTCCTACACCCTGGGTTGTAGGTGTTGGAATATTGATTGTTCCACTGTCTGTTGAAATTGTTGACATAGTTCATTGTCTCTTTTTTGGTTGTAAGATTCCGACTCAGGTACTCCTCCAAATGGTGAACTTGTGGATCCACCATTAACTCTCATGTTAAGAGTTTCCAGATTTTTGCAAATCACATCCAACTTGGAATACAGTGCTGTGTTGGCTCCAACTTCATAAATTCCTGTAATTCTTTAGATCATGCTCCTTTCTGTTGGCCATAAAGAATCGTTGTTGGCCATCTCTTCAATTAAATCCCAAACCTGATCTTCTCATTTTGCCATCAAAGCTCCTCCAGCAGCAGCATCATTTGTGGTTCTCATTATTCCAGAAAGTCCATTGTAGAAGGTTTGGACTTGTATCCACTTTGCGATCTCATGATGAGGACATTTCCGTAGTAAATCTTTGAATCTTTCCCAAGCTTCGCAAATGGATTCTGAATCTTGTTGCACGAAGGATGTGATGTCATTCCTCAACTTTGCAATTCTGGCTGGTGGAAAGTACTTTGCAAAGAATTTGGTGGCTACAGTTTTCCAAGTTGTCATGGAACCTGCTGGTAACGAGTGTAGGCAAGCTTTAGCTCAGTCTTTCAGGGAATATGGAAAAACCCGCAATCTCATTGCTTCTTCAACTGCTCGGTTGTAATTGAAAATACCGCGAACTTCCAGGAAGTTGCTGATATGGGCATTGGGATCTTCTGTTGCATTTCCCTCGAACTGTACTGACTGCTAAATCATCTGGATGCATGTTTTGATGTCACCCGTATTTGCTGGTAAGAGAAGAAATACAATACAAGAAATGATTCGTCAACCACCGGAATGGTTCTGTTTCGAATGGGAATCGGTGGTGCAACGTTCAAAGGTTCAGGTTCCATGTTAATGATTGCTTATTGCCTTCTCGCCTTTCCCTTCTCAATTGTCTGATGGTTCTTTCAATTTCTGGGTCAAGCGGTCGGAGTTCAAAGCTTCTGGTTCGTCTCATGTAGTTTCTGAGAACCTGAAACACAAGAAAACAAAAAACAATAAGTAAAAAGAAATTAGATACAAGTAACGTATCTAACCCCAAAACTAATAGTAAAAATAAATAAGTCCCCGGCAACGGCTCTAAAAAGTTGACCGGTGCGTAATCACAAGCGTATAACGCAAGCGCACGTATTGTTCAAGTAATATAAAAAGTTTCGATCCCATGAGGACTTAATACCTAATCTATTAATTTTATGAGGTCAAATGATTACTAGTATCTAACAGGTTGATTGATTGATTTGAAATGGTTATGATTTTGAATTTAAAAACAAGTAAATAAAATTGCGCGAAAGTAGGTTTAAGAAAATTCAATATTAGGAAACTATCTAGGGTTGTGAATCTTCCAATATCATTTTAAAGATGAAGTGGTTATTTCATTTTTGTGTAATATATCGGTTTACTAACCTGGAACACTAAATTATGCCAAAGACTATGTCGATGGTTAGACGCAAATACCCAGTATAACCAAATTGAACAATATGTCTATGTCAACCAAATTACCTAGATTCATTAAGTTTAAGTTCCAATTATGGCTACCTCCGCCCGACAGGTCTATGTCTATCCTGTAAGGAAATCTATTAAAGGGTTATCTATCCGCAAGGAAGATCGTGGGCTATTAAGTCTAAGGATGAAACCTAAAATTTCAGTACCGCTTTTTAACATGATGGCATGTCATTGCTCCTTTCCCATGTTCCTTGGATTTGGCTCTGTGTTCCTAGGAAGATTACCTGGCGGTCAGTAACTCTAAGCATTGGCCAGTTGTCCCATTTGATTTTCCAGTGCTTTAATAGAGGCTGAATGGCTTTGATTCAATGCTACTTGATTTTGAACCATAGCTGCTAAAGCATCGTATTGTGCTTCTTGCTTTTTCATCTGGGCCAGCACTTCTATTATTCATGGTTCTTTTTCATGCTCGTGGCCTTCGTTCTGTTGCTGGAATCCAGGTGGTCGATATTTCTGTTGTTGGAATCCCGGTGGTGGATTGTTCTTTTGCCCTGAATTGTTGCTCCATGAAAAATTCGGATGATTCCTACACCCTGGGTTGTAGGTGTTGGAATATGGATTGTTCCTCTGTCTGTTGAAATTGTTGACATAGTTCACTGTCTATTCTTGTAGGTTGTAAGATTCTGACCCAGGTACTCCTCCAAATGGTGAACTTGGGGATCCACCATTAACTCTCATGTTAAGAGTTTCCAGATTTTTGCAAATCACATCCAGCTTGGAATACAATGCTGTGTTCGCTCCAACTTCATAAATTCCTGCAATTCTTTGGATCATGCTCCTTTCTGTTGGCCATAAAGAATTATTGTTGGCCATTCCTTCAATTAAGTCCCAGGCATGATCTTCTCATTTTTCCTTCAAAGCTCCTCAAACAGCAGCATCAATTGTGGTTCTCATTATTCCAGAAAGTCCATTGTATAAGGTTTGGACTTGTAGCCACTTTACGCTCTCATGATGAGGATATTTCCTGAGTAAATCTTTGAATCTTTCCCAAGCTTCTCAAATGGATTCTGAATCTTGTTGCACAAAGGATGTGATGTCATTCCTCAACTTTTCAGTTCTGGTTGGTGGAAAGTAATTTGCAAGGAATTTGGTGGCTAGAGTGTTCCAAGTTGTGATGGAACCTGCTGGTAACGAGTGTAGCCAAGCTTTAGCTCTGTCTTTCAAGGAATATGGAAAAACCCGCAATCTCATTGCTTCTTCAGCTGCTCGGTTGTAATTGAAAATACCGCGAACTTCCAGGAAGTTGCTGATATGGGCATTGGGATCTTCAGTTGCATTTCCCCCGAACTGTACTGACTGCTAAATCATCTGGATGCATGTTTTGATGTCACCCGCATTTGCTGGTAAGAGAAGAAATACAATACAAGAAATGATTCCGTCAACCACCTGAATGGTTCTGTTTCGAATGGGAATCGGTGGTGCAACGTTCAAAGGTTCAGGTTCCATGTTAATGATTGCTTATTGTCCTTCTCGCCTTTCCCTTCTCAATTGTCCAATGGTTCTTTCAATTTCTGGGTCAAGCGGTCGGAGTTCAAAGCTTCTGGTTCGTCTCATGTAGTTTCTGAGAACCTGAAACACAAGAAAACAAAAACAATAAGAAAAAAGAAATTAGATACAAGTAATGTATCTAACCCCAAAACTAATAGTAAAAATAAATAAGTCCCCGTCAACGGCGCCAAAAGTTGACCGGTGCGTAATCACAAGCGTATAACGCAAGCGCATGAATTGTTCAAGTAGTATAAAAAGTTTCGATCCCATGAGGACTTAATACCTAATCTATTAATTTTATGAGGTCAAATGATTACTAGTATCTAACAGGTTGATTGATTGATTTGAAATGGTGATGATTTTGAATTTAAAAACAAGTAAATAAAATTGCGCGAAAGTAGGTTTAAGAAAATTCAATATTAGGAAACTATCTAGGGTTGTGAATCTTCCAATATCATTTTAAAGATGAAGTGGTTATTTCATTTTTGTGTAATATATCGGTTTACTATCCTGGAACACTAAATTATGCGAGAGCCTCTGTCGATGGTTAGACGCAAATACCCAGTATAACCCAATTGAACCATATGTCTATGTCAACCAAATTACCTGGATTCATTAAGTTTAAGATCCAATTATGGCTACCCCCGCCCGACAGGTATATGTTTATCTTGTAATGAAATCTATTAAAGGGTTATCTATCCTCAAGGAAGATCGTGGGCTATTAATTTTAAGGCTGAAACCTAAAATTTCAGTACCGCTTTTTAACATGATGGCATGACATTGCTCCTTCCCCATGTTCCTTGGATTTGGCTCTGTGTTGCTAGGAAGATTACCTGGCGGTCTGTAACTTTGAGCATTGGCCAGTTGTCCCTTTTGATTTTCCAGTGCTTTAATAGAGGCTGAATGGCTTTGATTCAATGCTACTTGATTTTGAACCATCGCTGCTAAAGCATCGTATTTTGCTTCTTGCTTCTTCATCTGGGCCAGAACTTCTATTATTCCTGGTTCCTTTTCATGCTCATGGCCTTTGTTCTGTTGCTGAATCCAGGTGGTGGATATTTCTGTTGTTGGAATCCCGGTGGTGGATTGTTCTTTTGCCCTGAATTGTTGCTCCATGAAAAATACGGATGATTCCTACACCCTGGGTTGTAGGTGTTGGAATATGGATTGTTCCCCTTTCTGTTGAAATTATTGACATAGTTCACTGTCTCTTCTTATAGGTTGTAAGATTCTGACTCAGGTACTCCTCCAAATGGTGAACTTGTGGATCCTTCATTAACTCTCATGTTAAGAGTTTCCAGATTTTTGCAAATCACATCCAGCTTGGAATTCAGTGCTGTGTTGGCTCCAACTTCATAAATTCCTGCAATTCTTTGGATCATGCTCTTTTCTGTTGGCCATAAAGAATTGTTGTTGGCCATTTCTTCAATTAAGTCCCAGGCCTGATCTTCTCCTTTTGCCATCAAAGCTCCTCCAGCAGCAGCATCAACTGTGGTTCTCTTTATTCCAGAAAGTCCATTGTAGAAGGTTTGGACTTGTAGCCACTTTGCGATCTCATGATGAGGACATTTCCGGAGTAAATCTTTGAATCTTTTCCAAGCTTCGCAAAGGGATTCTGAATCTTGTTGCACGAAGGATGTGATGTCTTTCCTCAACTTTGCAGTTCTAGCTGGTGGAAAGTACTTTGCAAGGAATTTGGTGGCTAGAGTGTTCCAAGTTGTGATTGAACCTGCTGGTAACGAGTGTAGCCAAGCTTTAGCTCTGTCTTTCAGGGAATATGGAAAAACCGCAGTCTCATTGCTTCTTCAGCTTTTCGACTGTAATTAAAAGTACCGTAAACTTCCAGGAAGTTGCTGATGTGGGCATTAAGATCTTCAGTTGCATTTCCCCCAAAATGTATTGACTGCTGAATCATCTGGATGCGTGTTTTGATGTCACCCGCATTTGCTGGTACGAGAGGATGTATAATACAAGAAATGAGTCAGTCAACCACCAGAATGGTTATGTCTCGAATGGGAATCGGTGGTGCAATGTTCAATGGTTCGGGTTCCATGTTAATGATTGCTTCTTGGCCTTCTCGTCTTTCCTTTCTCAATTGTCTGATGGTTCTTTTATTTTCTGGGTCAAGCGGTCGGAGTTCAAAGCTTCTGGTTCATCTCATGTAGTTTCTGAGAACCTGAAACACAAGAAAACAAAAACAATAAGTAAAAAGAAATTAGATACAAGTAACGTATCTAACCCAAAAACTAATAGTAAAAGATAAATAAGTCCCCGACAACGGCGCCAAAAACTTGACCAGTGCGTAATCATACGCGTATAACGCAAGCGCATGTATCGTTCATGTAGTATAAAAAGTATCGAACCCACGAGGACTTAATACCTAATCTATTAATTTTATGAGGTCAAATGATTACTAGTATCTAATAGGTTGATTGATTGATTTGAAATGGTGATGATTTTGAATTTAAAAACAAGTAAATAAAATTGCGCGAAAGTTGGTTTAAGAAAATTCAATATTAGGAAACTATCTAGGGTTGTGAATCTTCCAATATCATTTTAAAGATGAAGTGGTTATTTCATTTTTGTGTAATATATCGGTTTACTAACCTGGAACACTAAATTATGCGAAAGCCTCTGTCGATGGTCAGACGCAAATACCCAGTATAGCCCAATTGAACTATATGTCTATGTCAACCAAATTACCTAGATTCATTAAGTTTAAGTTCCAATTATGGCTACCCCCGCCCGACAGGTATATGTCTATCCTGTAAGGAAATCTATTACATGGTTATCTATCCTCAAGGAAGATCGTGGGCTATTAAGTCTAAGGCTGAAACCTAAAATTCATTTGTCAAGTTTATTTTAGAATTACCAGATCAATCTTATTACTGGCCAATTAACAAGACGCATTAAGCTTAAGACTTAATAAGAAAACCTTTAAATTACCCAAACTAAAAATAACCCCTTATAAACCGGTGATATTAGAATTCATTAAAACCCTAGATAACAAACTTAGTTACGACACATAACTAGGGCTAGTAAAAACTTAAATAAAATAAAAGACATAAAGTAAAATGCTGAAAAGTAAATTGCTGAAAAGTAAATGACGGAATGTAAATGCTGAAATTAAATACTGAAAATTAAATGCTGAAAAGTAAATGCTGAAAGTAAATTGCTGAAAAGTAAATGCTGAAAGTAAATTACTGAAAGTAAATTGTTGAAAAGTAAATGCTGAAAGTAAATTGCTGAAAAGTAAATAAAGTAAAAGTACAATAAATGAAAATGCTGAGGTAAAAGGATCCACTTTTATTACTTCTATTTTAGATATCTCCCTTAATATAATATATTAAATTTGCATGATAATTACCAACAAGCCATTTAAGTGGTATCTAGATTAAGTCAAATTAATAATTAATTACCAATCGACCAATCAGGCGGTATCCAGTTTAGTCAGGTTAAAACCAATTTAAATAATTACCAACCGACCAATATGTCGGTATCTTCGTTAAGTTAGGTTTTAACTAGTTTATGTATTATAATTAAGGGAGATTAATCTAAATATTAGTAATAAAAGTTTTACCTTTTACCCCAGCAAAGGGGAGTTACCTCCTCATTATTGAAATGTAAAAACTGAAAATTAAAGAAAGAAAAGTATTGTGCGTAAAAGTAAATTGCGGAAAGTAAAAACTGAAAAGTAAAGAAAAGAAATTGCAAAAGTGAAAATTAATTACTGAAAATTGTAAATAAACAAACATGATACAATCTTCTTAGTATTTTTAAGAAATTCCTTAGAAGAAAGTATGAATTTACAAATGAAATTGCTTGGTATTTATAGGTAAAATTTTGCCTCCATCAAATCATCCACCAAATCCATTATTAATTGCTCCACTAATTACTTATCATGTTTTGTGGTGATTTGATAATTTTTATTATTTATTTATTAATTTATTTTTTGGCTTTGAAAATGATTGAAAATTACTTTAATAATTACACACAACACACTTTTGTATGGTTCATCAATTTCGGGCATGAAATCTTCCGAATTCAAAATTATTTTATATTTCACAGTTGTATATATTTGAGTCTTCTTTAATCTGGAACTTGAATCAGCACAATCCGATATTGGAGTAAAAAGTTATCCCTAAAATACGACAGATGCGCAAAATTGGAATTTCCAAAACTACACTTCGTTAAAACGCCATTTCAAGTTTTCAATCTCCAAAATTAATATGTCAAGTCCAATTTTTGCTCTTATTTGACCCACATTTCGTCCTAAATGATTTCATTGTGTCCTAATATTATTTTATCTGCAAAATAAACTAAAACACATCAAAAAGTTCATCAAACCCAAGAAACTAAACAAAATATTAAGTAAAAGGAGCGGCAAATATTGATATATTTCTGCTCATCATTCTTAAATGGTTCAATGTGTTTAATTATTGAATAGATCATTTATGAGATTCCATAGTGGCTTAGGGATTGGTGAATGACGATAGAGGCACTTTGGGAATTGGAATAAAAAAACAATTACTATTCACGTGCATAGTAAAATTTTATTTTCTTTTTGTTATTCGTTTTGAATTTCAATTCGGCTCAAACTCTTATTAGGGTTTTATAATATCATTAAACCACCAAATGAAGATCCAATGGCTAAGATTAAATTAGCTTTTATCCCACATCAGATTCTTAATTAATTTTGTTGTCTTTGGAGCACTATATAAATCCAAAGAATTCTTCACAAATTTTTTTAAGAGTAAGCCACTGATTTTGAGGATCCTTAAGTCTAATTGACTAGAGGAACCTCGAGTTAAAAGTTTTGAGGTATTTGCCTAGGCTAGCACCAAGGGCAAAATACTCGTGCACTAAAGGCGTAGTCTTGCCGTTGAGTTTTGGCTTTGGTGTGTGCATCTTTGGAGGCCACACACTTGGGTGGCTCCTTAAAACGTGGAAGAGCTTGCTGAGTTCGAGAAAAGCTTGTAGATTGGAGGGAGGACTGGAGGAGTCTTCGCTTCAAGTAAGTCTTTTTCTTTCTTTATTTTAATTAGAGTTCTTATGACAGTTAGGATGTTTAGGTTTATGTTCTTTGCATGTTTTATGAGTTTTATGCTTAGAATATATAGTAACATGCCTAGGCTTGTATAATAATCAAAACAAATGGGTCTTGGGCAAAGGGAAAACGACATAATAATTTTGATTTTTCGCTGCGCACTCGCGGCCGCTTCCCAACAGTGGTATTAGCGTGCCATTTTTTTATTAGTTCTCTCTCATTTGAACTTGAAATTGGGTGTTTAAAAGATCGTTGGAAAGCTAACACCCTGAACTTAATTTTAGGCACACGTTTTGCATGATTTGGTTAAGATGTGAATTGTGAAATTGCATTTAAAGTTCACGCGTCTGCAGAAAAATGTGAATAGTAAATTTATTTGAATAAAATAAAAAGCAATATCATAATTAAATATTAATCAAAGTTATTTAATGCCTAAAAAATTCCAACATATTAAAACTCATATGCTTGATGATTCTATGTAAGATTAGAATTGGCATGATTATTTTAGGGTGCAAGCATCTAGAGACTTTCTAAGAAATAGAGAGTGTATTGCTTATCCCTTAGCTAAGTAATTATTCCGTGATGAACTTAGAGATTTATTACCTTTAAGGCTAATAAATATAAATCACTTGTTTATAATAAAAGACATTATAAAAGATACAAGTGGGTTGGGACCAAGGGGTTAATAAAACGTTCCAAACTAAAGTTAATTTAACCAAAGGTATTACTAGAGTTAGATAATGATTTGGTGTCTTCCTTCACTCACTAACTTTTTATAGCCAAATGGAAAAGCTGTGAAGACATCTAGATAATCATTTATTCAAAGCTTACCTTGAAGCATATTTAAAGTGTTCGACTAATTTGAAGGATCTATTACTTATTCCTGTCACCAAGGCAATAAGAGCCTAAGAGGTAAGGGTATTTAAGAGAGTTCGCTTCACCCTCCATCTGGGAAATTTTCAATGGAGGAATCCATTTGATAGTTATTGACTTAAACTTCCTAAAATCCTCAATAATAATTTAAGTCTAAAATTTGCCTCCCATTGTATAGTATAGACCCAAAGAGCATAAATCGTATTGGCAGGACTAGGCTTTACCAGACTGACCAATACCAATTTGTCCCTAAATCTTACTATTGACAATGGTTTGACTTTTCTGAGTCATAAGACGCAGCGACCCTTAGGCGTGGTCTTATAACTTAGTGGCAAAGATTGGGTGTCCACAAGGACTAGCATAAGCTTTGGCATGTTTCATTGCCCAACCCAATGATCAAGGAATTGAAAAAAGCTGATGCATGGGGGCGTTATGTATCGCCATCCCCACATACGCCTAACTAGAGTCAGGATTGCAAATCCATGACATTGGGGTATTACGTATCACCGTACCCCAGAGCATGCCACTCATGTCCCTAAAATTGGTGATATTGAGGAGTTACATATCGCCGTCCCCAAGCCACTGAACTAGAACTTGAGGTGCGAATCTATGCTACCCTCCAAGTTCTGAATCGAGGATCTATGGTCATCTGTCATCCTTAGTCCTGAACTAAGATCTGGGGGTGTTATGTATCATCGTCCCCCCAGTCTTCTACATGTGCACATGTCATCCGTCAATTCCATGTCTATATCAAGTTACATACTTAGGCGGTTTTCCCCCATGCTTTGAAAAATCATAAAACTCATGCTTTAAAAATCAATCTTTCTAAAACCCATAATTCATAAAATAATTGTAATAAAATTTATCTTTTATAAACATGCTCTTTCTTAAACATCTGAAATAAAATCTGGCTAGCACTCTATGTGCTTTAAAAGTAAGTATGGTATCAAAACATATGAATAAATACATTTAGAGAGAATGGTCCACTCACTGGTTTACAATCTGGCTGGTACTATGTCGCTCGTCGAAGGAAATTACAGTTCATGTGAGGATTTATAATCGGTAAATTGGTTAGACTATGCATCTGGGGATATGCTTTGGAACTAAATTAAGTTTCTTAATTCAACTGCTCTATAATTGTCTCACAATGTATAATATATACAACTTGTCATAATATGTGTATATGATATGATACAAAACCCATAGGGTTGTCCCTAATCCTTTAAAGTTGAAATAAAATGGGACAAAAAGTTTTCTACCTTGTGTCGTGATACCGGGTTTGGCGCGTCGTGAAGCGCATGAACACAAAATTAGGCAGAGGACATGCTCTCTATCGCTACCAGATCTGAGCCAAAACAACGCTTCTATTTTGCAAGCATTGTGACGCTAAGCCATTTTCAGGGCCTAGTTTCCATTTTTCAATGCCATACTCAAGTAATCCTCACACCTTTAATGTAGGACCAATACATAGGCACTTCCCTAACTTCAATATCACACAATATTATTTATGTTAGAGGGTTTGTCTTTGTTTCTTTGATGATAATTAAAGATGTTGCATGCTTGGAATGATGTCTTGGTGAGAGATGAATTTGATTTAGTTGGAAATTTCAAAATGGCTTTTAGATCGAATACGTATATAAAAACAAGAGGTGCTACAAATAAGTAAGTAATATAATGGAAAAAAGAATCATTCGTATTCATGAAATGGAAATATATACGGTCCGGATTAGCACTCCGAGCACCAACCCTAAGAATACATACATATTTTCTCACCTAATTTGGCATCAGAGAGTAAGGTTTGAAGGAAACGCTTTCCTTGTGCAGCGGAAACGTCTTAGGTACCCGGATCGAACTTGAAATTTTTTTTATGCCCTTCCCTTTAAGTTGCCAAATGTGACCAGCAGTACCACTGAAATTTTGCTACTGTTTTGAATAAAATTTCAGCCCCGAAATAGTCCCGGAACAGCAGTTCAAAAATCAGACTGTTTTGGACACTAAATGCGCCCAAACTGCAACTGAAACGGTCCGCTGTGTGCGTGAACTGAAGTGAAGTTTTGAGGTCTGATTTTTCAGAGAAAAAATACCCCCATTACAATCCCTAAAGACCCTTATGTATTTCCCAAAAATTCCAAATTGATACGAGATCAAACCAAACCCTTGAATCACACAAACAAGTGCTCAGCAGTGGACAATAAAACACCCCACTATCATGAGTTGTATTGGATGAAAAGAATGATTTTGGTTTAATGTCACAAAGTCTTCAGAGCTATGTCTCACAACCAATGGAAACTAGTGTGGGCTAGTCTCACAAAATTAATCCCTAAACAATTTAGAGATTAATGTCTCACAAGATTTTTATTTATTTTTATTCTTGTTCTTCCTATTATTTTCTCAACACGTGAGAGAGTTTGAAGAATAAGAAGAAGATGGCTAGGGTAAAAAGAAATTGTATCTCAAAAGAAAAACATGTTTTTCTTGTTAAACTTAGGGTTATTTTATTTTCAAAAAACAAAACCTTTTCCCCTTCCCATATGTAAGTTTCGGCCATACAAGGATTTTGGTATTAATTTTGCAACAAAAAATTTAATTACCATAGTGAAATATATGTTACAAAATTAAATGTGTAATTACCTTTCAAAAAGTGTAACCACCAAATTTTAAATCCAAGAGTTTTGCAACCTAGCCTAACTCACCAAGAGTTTCCAAAATTTAATGCAAGAGTCTTGCAACCTAGCATAACTCACCAAGGGTTTCCAAAACCCAATATTTGGAAATTCCAAAATTGGTCTCATTAAATTATATAATATATAATTTTATATTATGCATTCAATAATTATCATATAATTATTAAAATCAGATATTAACTTTTAATATATTGTTTCAAGTGTGACAAAATATTATTAATCATATTAATAATATTTATACATATGTGAGTATATAACTGGACTATCAAATTACACTAAATCCGCTACAGTATATTGAGCTAGCACAGAGATCAAATAGACCTACGATTCCGAGCTCCAATAATCTCGAAATATTAATTAAGCTCTTAATTAAAACTTCTGAATTATTAACTCCGGCTTATTCCACTAAAAACCTGAAGCTACACTCTCGTTACCGCATATGGTATATTAAGTCGAACCAAGTCAGTTTCCATCGATATAGTCACTACTGTTAGTGTCCTAGACATGCCAAGGATCTCTAAATGTGAATCGTGTGTGAATAATAAAGTGAGTTGCGGAAAAAACTTACATTGATTTGGATGAGAAGTTCAAAAACTTTTCTTTGAAGATGGAAGCTCCAAGCTTAGATTTGAATCCCAAACTCAAGGGTGAGTTTCCCTATCACCTTAAATCAACTCACAAAGTGCTAGCTTTGATGGAAAATTGAACCAAATTTTTCAAAGGGAGAGAGGCATTCACGATTTTGGAGAGAAAGAAGATGGATGAATAGTTCCAAACTAGATTCATTTGTTGAGTTTTTTCTTAAAAACAATGTGTGTGTTGTGTGTAAAAGTTGTAATAAAATACATCCAACAACTTCCTTCACACTTATGACAAGTTGATGTAAGTTGTAGGTCTCACCACTTTGAATTCAAAATTCAACTTGGCTTACACAACACACTTTGGGCCCGGTTCGTTTAATCCGATTGAACGAATTTTCCGTTGCGACGTAATTAAATCTAATTTAATTAAATAATAATGCCCAACAAAATTATTACGAAAGTAGCTTATGAATTAATTCCAAATTAATTCTTTCGCCCGAATTAAAATCCAATTTTAATTCCGCATTGAAATCTGATTTCAATTAATATATCCAATATATTATTTAATCGATTAATTCCAAATTAACCGCTTTCTCTCTTCTATTCGAATTTTATCCCAGATAAATTCTTGCCGCAATTAATCCAGATCAATTTTCAGTTTAGAGCTTGATTAAAGAAAACCCCAATTCGCCCAAAGTACCATAGACCACCACTTTTACATATTAACATGATTAATGTAGTTAGCATGTATTTGTGAGCATTTTATGACATCTTAAACATACTTTAAGTTCATTCTATGAAAATGCCAATTTTTCCCTCAAGAGTAGGGGCTGGACGAAAATCTTATTTATGTTAGAGGGTTTGTCTTTGTTTCTTTGATGATAATTAAAGATGTTGCATGTTTGGAATGATGTCTTGGTGAGAGATGAATTTGATTTAGTTGGAAATTTCAAAATGGCTTTTAGATCGAATACGTATATAAAAACAAGAGGTGCTACAAATAAGTAAATAATATAATGGAAAAAAGAATCATTCGTATTCATGAAACGGAAATATATAGGGTCCGGATTAGCACTCCGAGCACCAACCCTAAGAATACATACATATTTTCTCACCTAATTTGGCATCAGAGAGTAAGGTTTGAAGGAAACGCTTTCCTTGTGCAGCGGAAACGTCTTAGGTACCCGGATCAAACTTGAAATTTTTTTTATGCCCTTCCCTTTAAGTTGCCAAATGTGACCAGCAGTACCACTGAAATTTTGCTACTGTTTTGAATAAAATTTCAGCCCCGAAATAGTCCCGGAACAGCAGTTCAAAAATCAGACTGTTTTGGACACTAAATGCCCCCAAACTGCAACTGAAACAGTCCGCTGTGTGCGTGAACTGAAGTGAAGTTTTGAGGTCTGATTTTTCAGAGAAAAAATACCCCCATTACAATCCCTAAAGACCCTTATGTGTTTCCCAAAAATTCCAGATTGATACGAGATCAAACCAAACCCTTGAATCACACAAACAAGTGCTCAGCAGTGGACAATAAAACACCCCACTATCATGAGTTGTATTGGATGAAAATATGATTTTGGTTTAATGTCACAAAATCTTCAGAGCTATGTCTCACAACCAATGGAAACTAGTGTGGGCTAGTCTCACAAAATTAATCCCTAAACAATTTAGAGATTAATGTCTCACAAGATTTTTATTTATTTTTATTCTTGTTCTTCCTATTATTTTCTCAACACGTGAGAGAGTTTGAAGAATAAGAAGATGATGGCTAGGGTAAAAAGAAATTGTATCTCAAAAGAAAAACATGTTTTTCTTGTTAAACTTAGGGTTATTTTATTTTCAAAAAACAAAACCTTTTCCCCTTCCCATATGTAAGTTTCGGCCATACAAGGATTTTGGTATTAATTTTGCAACAAAAAATTTAATTACCATAGTGAAATATATGTTACAAAATTAAATGTGTAATTACCTTTCAAAAAGTGTAACCACCAAATTTTAAATCCAAGAGTTTTGCAACCTAGCATAACTCACCAAGAGTTTCCAAAATTTAATGCAAGAGTTTTGCAACCTAGCATAACTCACCAAGGTTTTCCAAAACCCAATATTTGTAAATTCCAAAATTGGTCTCATTAAATTATATCATATATAATTTAATATTATGCATTCAATAATTATCATATAATTATTAAAATCATATATTAACTTTTAATATATTGTTTCAAGTGTGACAAAATATTATTAATCATATTAATAATATTTATACTTATGTGAGTATATAACTGGACTATCAAATTACACTAAATCTGCTACAGTATATTGAGCTAGCACGGAGACCAAATAGACCTACGATTCCGAGCTCCAATAATCTCGAAATATTAATTAAGCTCTTAATTAAAACTTCTGAATTATTAACTCCGGCTTATTCCACTAAAAACCTGAAGCTACACTCTCGTTACCGCAGATGGTATATTAGGCTGAACCAAGTCGGTTTCCATCGATATAGTCACTACTGTTAGTGTCCTAGACATGCCAAGGATCTCTAAGTGTGAATCGTGTGTGAATAATCAAGTGAGTTGCGGAAAAAACTTACATTGATTTGGATGAGAAGTTCAAAAACTTTTCTTTGAAGATGGAAGCTCCAAGCTTAGATTTGAATCCCAAACTCAAGGGGGAGTTTCCCTATCACCTTAAATCAACTCACAAAGTGCTAGCTTTGATGGAAAATTGAAACAAAATTTTTCAAAGGGAGAGAGGCATTCACGGTTTTGGAGAGAAAGAAGATGGATGAATAGTTCCAAACTAGATTCATTTGTTGACTTTTTTTCTTAAAAACAATGTGTGTGTTGTGTGTAAAAGTTGTAATAAAATACATCCAACAACTTCCGTCACACTTATGACAAGTTGATGTAAGTTGTGGGTCCCACCACTTTGAATTCAAAATTCAAGTTGGCTTACACAACACACTTTGGGCCCGGTTCGTTTAATCCGATTGAACGAATTTTCCGTTGCGACGTAATTAAATCTAATTTAATTAAATAATAATGCCCAACAAAATTATTACGAAAGTCGCTTATGAATTAATTCCAAATTAATTCGTTCGCCCGAATTAAAATCCAATTTCAATTCCGCATTGAAATCCGATTTCAATTAATATATCCAATATATTATTTAATCGATTAATTCCAAATTAACCGCTTTCTCTCTTCTATTCAAATTTTATCCCAGATAAATTCTTGCCGCAAATAAACCAGATTAATTTTCTCTTTGATAATTAATCCCAGATTAATTATTGCTGTAATTAATCCAGAATAATTTTATCTCTCATAATTAATCCCGAATTAATTCTGTTTGAGTCAAAAGTCATCGGTGAATCTTTGGGAAGCGGCCCAAGAGATCCATGGATATGTTGGTAGTAAATACGGTCATCGGACTATCCGAACACGTGCGTACCCGGTACCACGTTCTTACAAATTTACAAGACATGGTTGGCTTCTAGCAAAGCACCGTGCCTACCCAATTCTCCAGAAATATTCAACGAGGAATATATAATCTTTATCAGGTGTACTATACAATGTATTGCGTATTACGATCCAGTATCTGATGTCACATGCTAGGCATGGGATGGAATTGTGTTTGCCCCGTACGAAGCATATATCGGATCACTAGCAACTAGTCTCTGTAATCGGATAATCATGACCTTGTCATACTATCCCGATAGCTGCAGCATTTAAGAGTATTAGTCCTGTATCCCTGCGTGATCATCGTCTTCATATGACTGAAGTGATACTTCCATCCTGACATCACATCCATTACACCACGATTCTCAATAAACCCAGAAGAGGCGTACACAAAACCTGTTAAAGTCCCGGGCGACCAAAAGAAAAGCATACTGATTGTCGCAACTATTAGCAATGCAAGTCTCAGGTTAAGACCACATACACCTACCCTGATTCGGATTCCTATAGACACATAGTCATACTACCAATGGGATTCCGATGGGTCTATCCAGAGCAAAGTTGTTCCCGGTCCAACAGCTAACAGAACCTCCTATCACACTTGCATAAGCATCCAATACTTAAATATAGGAGAACTATTCCGTTAAGCTTCCATAATGCGCACAAGTGTAATACTAGTCTATTCCGCATTATCGATGTCCAGTCTCGATAATACTACGACTAGGGATATTTAATGAATAAACATTTTATGGATTAATATTGTCTCATATCTTATTAATCCGGTACTAATCATATTGACTTTTATCATTTATATATATCCAAGTAATCCAATTACAAAATGATAAAAGAGTAATTTCCTTTGTCACATAGTTAATTTGTACAAAAAAACCATGTCTTTGACAAATAGTGATGCTATGGGTCATAATTGTCCAACAATCTCCCACTTGGCCTATAGCCAATCACTCAAGTGTCTAACAATTGAACTATGTGCAGGTCGTTAAAACTTTTGCTGAGATATAGCTTTCGTCAGCAGATCTGCAAGGTTATCATCTCATGCGATCTTTTCGATCTTGACCTTGCCACGATGTATGATCTCACGAATCAGATGAAACTGTCGAAGTACATACTTGGATCATTGATGAGACTGTGGTTCCTTAGCCTTTACTGTAGCCCAGCTCAGCAGCTAACAGAACTACTCCTAATCCAATTAGGAATTTTATAGATCCAAAATGCTTCTTTTACTGCCTCAGCTGCAGTAATGTATTCCGTTTTTATTTTTAAATTGGCAACAGTATCTTGCTTGGAAGATTTCCAGCTCACTGTTCCCTGTTCAAATAAAATATGTACCCTTATTACGACTAACAATCGTCTTTATCCGTTTGGAAACTTGCAATGGTGCAACCATCACCTGGATCGGCCTGATTGTGACTACATATGCTCAAAGCGTATAAAACATCAGGTCACGTATAGGTTATGGCATACATGATCCATCTGCCTGCTGAAACGAACGGGATCTGATTCATTGAATCTCTCTAATCTTAAATTTTAGGACACATGTCCTTAGATAGGGAGACGCCATGTGACACCGGAAGCAGCCCCCTTTTGGGACTGATCCATGTTGAATCTCTTCAACACTGTCGAGAGTTCTCGGAGAGTGCCAACAACTTTTAGATCTATCCCAGTAAATCCTTATTCCTAGAATAAAGGTTGCCTCTCCCAAGAATTTAATGGAGAATTTTAATGAAAGCCAAGCTTTCACCGATTTTAGTATTGGATTGTCATTGCTAAGAAGCAATACATCATCAACGCAAAGGACAATCATTGTCAGTGCGCCCCCACTAACCTTCTTATATACACAATAATCATCTTCGTTTTGAATGAAACCATATTGTAATATGATCTCATCAAAACTTTGGTTCCCATAACACAATGCTTGCTTCAATCCATAAATGGTTCGATTTAACTTGCAAACCTTGTTTGCATGTTTTGGCACGACAAAACCGTCAGGGTGTTGTATATGAACATCCTCCAAAAGGTTTCCGTTAAGGAAAGCGATTTTGATGTCCATCTGCCATATTTCATAATCGAAATATGCTGCTTTAGCAATCATTATCCGAATGGATTTAGTCATGGCAACGGGTAAATGGTTTTTTTGTAATCGACACCATGTTGATGATAATACCCATTTGCTACAAGCCTAGCTTTGTACGTTTGTATGTTGCCATCCATGTCTGTCTTCACCATGAAGACTCATTTGCTACCAATAGGCACAATGCCTTCTGGTACATCAACTAGTGTCCAAACTTGGTTGTATACATGGAATCCATTTCAGACTTCATGGCACCTTGCCATAAAGTGGAGTCGATACCTTGTATCGCTTCCTCATACATAGCCAGTTTATTATCCTCAATAAGATTAATGTCTACATGAGATGAGATCAGAAACCCATACCTCTAAGGTTGTTTTCTGACTCTCTCTGACCTACGCGGTTCTTGTGTATTAGAAGATTATGGAATAGTCTCATCCCTGATGAACCGTTCATGTTCTGTGAGGGGATCGGCGCCATGAACAGTATCACTCCAATTTTCATCGAGTTCTACTTTCCTCCCACTTTCCACTGCATTTAGGAATTCCTTTAAGGAAAACCACATGGGGAGCAACAAATATTTTGTTCTCTTATAGGTTGTGGAAATAATATCATTTGGTTTCCCTAGGATAACCAATTACAAATAGGCACTTATCCGATTTGAATTCTAGTTTGGCACCATCCAAACGTTTAATATATGCCCAGCATCCCAAATATTCAGGAATGAGAAACCCAGTTTCTTTCCAGTCCATATTTCATATGGAGTCTGTTCGACAGACTTTGACGGAACCTTATTCAAAATAATTATTGCACTGTTCAATGCATATCCCCATAAGGAAATTGGTAGCTCAGTGCGACTCATCATTGACCTTACCATGTCCAACAAAGTTTGGTTTCTCCGTTCGGACACACCGTTCAATTGAGGTGTTCCGGGAGGAGTCCACTGTGAAAGAATACCATACTCTTTCAAGTAATCGAGAAACTCATTGCTCAAGTATTTTCCACCACGGTCCAACCGTGATGTTTAATTTCTTTTGTCGGTCTATTTTTCTACTTCGTGTCGAAACTCTTTGAATTTCTCAAAAGTTTCCGACTTATGTCTCATAAGATACACATAACCATAACGCGATGTAACATCCGTAAAGGTTACGAAGTATTTATAACCACCTCTAGCTTAGCTAGACATGGGCCCGTATACGTCACTATGATCGAGGGCTAACAGCTCAGTTGCACTACACCCTTACCGCTAAAAGGCGTTTTAGGCATTTTGCCTAATAAACAGGATTCACAGACATCATATGAATTAGGATCAAATCCGTCCAAGTATCCACTCTTCGAAAGTGTGGATATACGAGTCTTGTTGATGTGTCCCAGACAACAATGCCACATATAAGTTTCATCCGTGTCACTCAATTTGAGCCTTTAGTTTGTCATGTTATATGTTTGAGATTCATTTATATTCAAAATATAAAAACTATTATTAACATCTACTGTACATATCAAAATGTCATCTTTATATACAAAACACCCAGTGTTCCAAAATACAAAGGTATACCAGCAACGGGTTAAACAAAATGCAGAGATGATGTTCCTAGTCAAACTAGGTATGAAATAACAGTCACCTAATGTAAGTACATGCCCCAAGGGCAGATACAAAACATAGGTCCCAACGGCCAAAACAGCCACTCTCGTCCCATTTCTGACTCGTAGGTCGATCTCATCTGAAGCCAGTCTCCTGCTAATCAGCAAATCCTGCACAACAGTACATATGTGAGTACCACATCCAGAATCAAAAAATCTAATTTTTTAAAACTAGTAGTGGACATGTTCATAATAAACATACCTGAAGCCGGAGCCTTGCCCGTCTTCACTTCCTTCAACTCCGCCTTGTACTTACGAAGTCACGCTTCCAATGACCCCGTTTTCCACAATGTAGGCAAACGTCTTGGGATATGTCCTTAGTCTTCCCAAAAGACTGTGATGATTTAGCCTTGCCCTTTTTCTTCATTTTCTACACACACCCAGAAGCCTTTGGCCAAGCCTTGGCCATCTGGGATGTCGAAGTAAGGTACACCTCGCGCCTCTTGCCCTTTAGAAGCTCTGGCTCTGCTTCTTTCAGCATCGTCATTAACTCTCCAATAGTTTTTTCTTGGTTCATCATATTGTAGTTCATGACGAACCCGCCCCAGCACTCAAGCAGAGACTGTAAGATCAAATATATGGAAGTCTCGGCCTCGAAGGTTATGCCCAGCTGACCTAGCTGTTCGATGTTAGTAATCATCTACGACATATAGTGCTCGACAGATGTACCCTCTGACATACGTGAGCGAATGAGCTTCTTTCGCAACTCATGTTTCTAAGATCTAAGAATGGACCTGTGAAGATCCTTCAATTTCAACATCATACTGTAAGGATTCAATCCTTTGTTCTGACGATGAAATTGAGGAGTCATTGCGGCAAGCATTACAGATTGAGCACTAAAGTTATCATCACGATGAGTCTTCCAAAGCTCATGCTTTATTATTTGCTCAACTCCGGGCTCAGGCCCGAGAGGTTTCTCTATGACATAGAGTAACTTCTCGGCTCCCAGGACTATCATGAGATTCATTTCCCAATCTGGAAAATTGGAGCCGTTAAAGACATTATTGTCCATGACGATGTCTCTAACGCTAATCTTTCTAGCCATCTCGATTGCAATAGTCCAACTATTCAATCAACGATATCGGATACACTCAAAATGTAATGGTTACTATAGTCCAACTATATAACCAACTACAAGTGGAGTAGTGTCTTGTACAGTCTATCTGTTCGAAGAAAGCAATAAAAGAAATATTAGTCCAACTAATATATTTATAATGACGATAAATAAAATTAAAAGAGCGTGTGTAAGTAAGTATTAAACGAAATTGCAAATTTAATAGTGGCCTCCCACTATTTTTCGGATAGCCTTTAACCCTCTGTTGAGTACTCGGGAAACCTAGTTTCCTAGTGGGCTAGGATCCCGTTAATTAACACACAACCTTGACTTTGGCCAACAAGCTGTAAGAAACTTAACTAGGAAGATCTCTAAGATTAATTGGATCCCATCCAATTCCTAGATCCGGTAGGTGGACCTCCAAGTCCAAAACATATATCCAATATATCATCCTAACCTTTTCCTCTGAATCAACTAAGCCTTGGCTTTGGCTCAACAAGCTTAATGATTCCAGTTAAGCGCGACACATTGATAGTGGGAAAGCTTCGTAATCTACATCGATTTACAAATGTGACCTTGACTTTGGCCAACAAGTCACAACTGCCCAAGACATGCGATATATAATAAAACTTTTGTGGTTCAAAAGATGGACAATGATCTTGACTTTGGCCAACAAACCAATGTTAATCTTGGATCTTGAGAAAAAACCACTCAATGGAAGGAAAACGCTTAATTGGCATCCAAAACATGCATTCTAAAAGCATAATAAGGTCTCATCATACACCCTTAAACATGCATTCTAAAAGCATAATAAGGCGCAAATAAATTAATAATGATATACGGATGAATATATAACAAATTGTTCCTAGAAAAAATCTCTCAATTCCTTCTCTCCCGCTAGCACTATTCAAACTTCTACCCAATTACATAATACATTAAAGAAACCTCATTTACATTGAGGGGAATTGGTGAGAAGAGAAATACAAAGAGTAAGGAGATAATAGGCTGGACACGCAGGTCCAATTTAATAAATTCCAAATTTATTACAACAATTTCCAAAATTGCCCCCACCATTCTAATATCCATCCGATATACATTATTCACACAAATACATCCAAGTATTCACAGAAAGCATGTTATTCAATCAATCTAATCCAATTAATTAATCTTTGAATTAATGACCATCTAATGTTCAAACAACGATTTGATTTGCGCGAGTCCAACTCGTTTAAGAATAAATACTCAAAGTACGTATTCTTGAATTATATTGAACTACAATTTTAAATCAAATTTAATTTGTATCCAATATTAATTCGTATTTAATTCCAAATTAAATAATTACACTTATTTTAGTGCCTTTTAGACTTAGATTCTAAATCTAATCTAAATGGGTCTCAAAGGCCCAATTAGTATCCAATACTATTTTAATTAAAGTCCAATGGGCTTTCAATTAATTCTTAAGGCATGGGCTTTGGCCAATATGGATCCAATCCAAGATGCCAAGGCCCAATAAGGAATCACCCTTTTGCCAAAAATCAATTTAGGCCCATTAGGCCCAATTAAATTATTAAAGGCCCAAAAGTCATATTTGGACTTTATGGAAATGGTTTTGGGCCCAATTGGATCCAATCCAATTGTCCAAAACCATGCTTGGCCAAACCAAGCCCATTAAGCCCAAATACAACAAATTGAATTTTAATATAATATTCTGAATATCATATTAATTTTAATTAAAGTGTAATTACCACAATTAATCAATTAATCCAATATTTCCAAAACATCAATTAAACTAATTAATCATGCTTTAATCATCTAATTCATGTCCAACACAAATTGAAGTAAAATCAATTCATTCCAACATGCTATATGTCACGGCAATTGCAAGAAATAATACCCAATTTTGATTTCAATCTAATTAAATCAACAATCAATATTCATTTCATGCATTTAACATATCCAATTGTCAAAAATCAAAAAATCACCATGAGCACATTATGGTTCATATTCGGCCAAGCTAAAGGAATTGGGGATCTTTGATCCAATCAA
>SKCR01054942.1:0-29460 GCA_019454045.1 Zanthoxylum bungeanum | reverse complement strand
CGTAGTATTGCGTACATCGATCCAGTATCGGACGATCACATGTTAGGCCTGGGGCTGGAGATGTGGTCTGCCCCGTACGAAACATATATCGGACATCAAGCAACCAGTCTCTTTAAATCGGACAATCCTGACCTGGTCAGATTGTCCCGACGGTTGCAACCTTTTATATAGTACTAGTTCTGTGTCCTGCGTGATCATCACCTCCATATGTCTGAAGTGATACTTCCATCTTGACATCTCATCCAGTTCACTACGATTCTCGATAAACCCAGAAAAGGTGTACACAGAACCGGTTAAGGTCCCCAACCACCAAAACCAAAGTTTACCGATTGTCGCAAGTACTAGCGATGTAAGTCTCAGGTTAAGACCATATACACCTACCCTGATGCTGCCTCCCATAGACACGCAGACCTACTACCATGGGATTCCGCGGGGTCTATCCAGAGCGAAGCTGTTTTCCGTACCATCGGTAAAACACAACCTCCTATCGCACTTGCATAAGTATCCAATACTTAAATATATGAGAACTATGCCGTTGCCCTCACAACATGCACAAGCGCAATACTAGTCTATTCCGCATTATCGATGTCCGATCTCGATAATACTCCGACTAGGGATATTTAATGATTAAACCTTTATGGATTGATACTGTCTCATATCATCTCAATCCGGTATTAATCATATGGACTTTCGCCATTTATATATCAAAGTAAATAATATTACAAAACGGCAAAAGGCAATTTCATTATCACATAGTTAATTTTGCACAATAATACAATATCATTTACAAACAGTGACGCTATGGGACATAATGTCTAACAACATGCCCAATTGCAAACTTTGACTTTATCTTCTCTAGAATAGTCAATTAATTCTCCAAGAATTATAAATTGCAATTTTAATACTTCTTAAATCTAAAATTAGATTTATGACAAGTATATTAAATTAAACATTAAAGTGATCATCACATAAATCTTCCAAAGACTTTATGCTCTACTTATTTTGCTTAATTTTGGGCTTAAGGTATAATAAGTTATTTTATTAAATAAAGTAACCTATTATTTATTCCCAATTTGAAAATTAAATCATTTAAAATATTTTAATCCCATATTATATTTTAAATATCCAACTTTTCAATTTTATCTTGATTACAATAGTCCAACTATTTAATCAACGATTAGTGGTACTATATATATTATAATGATTATAATAGTCCAACTATATAATCAATATAATCCAAATTAATTAACCTCAATTACATTGATTACTATAATCCAATTATAAAATCAACTGTAAACTGAAATCAATTAATTCAAATATATGATTAATATAATCCAATTATATATAATCAAGTATAATACAGTCCAACTGTTTATTAAAACAACAATTTAAATATTAGTCCAATTAACATTTAATCTAACGACGAAATAATTTAAATGAGCGCGTATGGCGAGTAATTGAACGAGTATTGCAAATTCAATTCTTGCATCCCACTATTTTTCAGCGAGCCTCTAACCCTCTGTCGAGTACTCGGGAAACCGTGTTTCCTAGTGGGCTAGGATCCCGTTAAATATCACACAATCTTGACTTTGGCCAACAAATTGTTTGATAATTAACTAGGTAGATCTAGAAGATCAATTGGATCCATCCAATTCCTAGATCCAGTAGGCGGATATCCAAATCCTAAACATATATCTTATATATGCCAATACATCCAATGTATTACCTAACCTTTTTCCTCTGAATCAACTAAGCCTTGGCTTTGGCACAACAAACCTAGTGATCCCAGTCAAGCGCGACCCATTGACAATGGAAAGTTTCGTAATCAATGTCGATGGACAAGAAGTGGTCTTGACTTTGGCCAACAAACCACAACTTGGACAAGACACCGATATGGAACAAAACTCTCGTGATTCAAACACATCTTTGACGGACAAAGGGCTTGACTTTGGCCAACAACCCAATGCCAATCTCGGATCTTGAGTGAGAATCACTCAATGGAAGGAAAAACACTTGATATTGAGCGAGGGTTTTTTTTTTTTCGCGTGCAATTGGCTACCAATTTATTATCTTTATTAAGGTCTCATCATCATACACCCTTAAACATGCATTCTAAACATATAATAAAGCGCATATGAAATAAAATAATAATGATACGCGGATGGATACTTTACATTGATCCTAGATCAAATCTCTCATTTTCTCTCTCCAAAGCTAGCACATGTATTTACTTCTACCCGTTACACTACACTTCTAAAGAAACCTCATTTACATTGAGGGGAATAGGTGAGAAGAGAATACAAAGAGTATAGTGGTGATAAGGCTGGACATGCAGGTCCAATTAATAAATCAAATTTATTACAATTTCCAAAATTGTCCCACCCGACTAATATCCATCTGATATACATTATTCATGCATCGCAACCATGTATTCACACAAGCATGTTATCAATCAATCCAATTAGTTATTTTGATAATTAAGTGATCATCCAATGTTCAAACAACGATTTGATTTTGTGCGAGTCAAACTCGTCTTTGCGAATAAGTATTCAAAGTACACATTCTTGAATTAAATTAAACTACAACATTAAATCCAATTTAATATGTATTTAATACTAATTCATTTATTTAATTCCAAATTAAATATTACACCTTTATTAACGAACCTTTACGACTTAAATTCCAAATTTAATCGCAACGGGTCTCAAAGCCCGATTAACATCTAATGTTTATTTAATTAAAGTCCAATGGGCTTTTAATTAATTTCTATAAGGCGTGGACTTTTGGTCAACTCGGGTCAAACCGAACAACCAAAATCCAATCCGGGAGTTACCCCATAAGCCTTTAAATTAATTTTGGCCCATTAGGCCCAATTAAATAATTAAGGTCCATTAAGTCATAATTGGACCTTTTGGATTCGGTTTTGGGCCTAATTGGATTCAACCAATTTTGCCTAAACCCAACTTTGTTACAACAAAGCCCAAAAGCCCAATTACAACCTAACAAGCCCAATTTCCAAAATCAAGCCCAAATTAATTAACTTACAAAATTCCAAATTTCACAATTAATTAACCTAAGTGTAATACACAATCAATTACCCAATTAACATTTCTAAAATATCAATTAGCCTAATTAATCATGCACTTTAACATTAAATAGTGTCCAACACAATTTATTAAAATCAAACCCAATTTACATGCTTTCAAGTCTCGGCAATTAGGGGTTTTTCAATTCGATTCGGTTTCAATCCAATTGAATCCACAATCATAATTTACCAAATCAATTCAACTCATCCAATGAATCAAACAACAAAATCACAATGAATTTCATGTCCAATTGAATTCGGCCAAGCCACTTTATTAAGGGAAAATTGTTCCATATCACAATTCAATCCAATTGAACTTCAAAACAACATTACCCTATTGTTTTAAGTCATCCAATGATCAAACAAAACAAAATTACCAAGACATTAGGGTTATCCAATTTTTGGCCATGCCTCCAATTTGGGGAAAATTGATCCAATCCAATTTTCTTGAAATTGATCACACACAATCTCAATAAAACATGTTTTAAGCATACTTAAACATCCAATTTAATTAAAACATGCTCAAACACATTTTACCCAATTTCAAGTTACATGTTCAACCTAAAGAATTGGGGAAAATTGATCCAATCCAATTTTCTTGAAATTGATCATGCACAACTTCAATTAATCAACATACAAGCATACTTAATCAACCAATTCAACCAAATCATGCTTCAATTGATTTTACCCAATTTGTCATGCCCAAAGTTTAGGGAAAATTTAATCCAATCCAATTTCATGAAATTGATCATGCACAATCTCAATTAAACATCATCCAAGCATGCTTAAACAATCAATTTAACCAAAACAAGTCAAAATCGATTTTGCCCAAAATAAACCCTAACTTTTTTTCATGCTTGATAATAGCTCAAGATACCATTGTTGAGTTCTAATATAGGTCCCAAGATCAACAAATCAAGCAAGAAAACGCATGAATACACAACATAGGAGGTGCGGAATATACTCACTTTGAATTCGGTTTTGATGCAAAGAAGAACAAAAATGTTTTGGTCTCCTCCATGAAGCTCGGCAGTAGCTATATTTGACAGGGGGCTGCTCGGTTTCGGTCCATCTTGTTCCTTGAAGATTCGGCCATTGAAGACCTCCATGGAAGCTCCAAGCTTCAAGCTTCAAAAACAAATCCAAGCTCATAAATTCGTTTCCCTATCACCTATGTATCACTCATGGTGTGCTAGCACTAAGTCTTCTTCCTTGCTTCCCCTTGATTCGGTCAAACCAGAAACATTTAGAGGAAGAAACGGTTCCAAAACTGTGAAGGAGATGAAGAAGAAAAAAAGGGAAAAGAGAAGTGGAAGGGTTTCACGTGAAACCGTGTGGAGAGAGAGAGAGATTAGAAAATGAAATTTCTTTATATATTTCTTTATTTCATTTTCCAAAAACAAAACAAATAATTAAAAAAAAGGCATTTATCATTTACCAAAAGTCAAAGCCAAAAAGCAAAAAGTTACTTTTCAACTACTACATCAATCACTCAAATCAAGTGACAACTTATCACATCACTCAAAATGATATTTGATTTGACACTTGATGTGACTTGTGATTTGACGCTCGATTTGACTTACGTGCCGCATTCGAATTCGAAATGCGAATGCGCTCGCAAATAATCCCGGGCTCGGGTTCGCTAATTCCAAATTAACGAATTTTCCGTTACGACGTAATTAAAGGATTACGCCTATCGAAATCACTATTCACGTCGCTAACGAATTAATTCTAAATTAATTCGTTTGCCCGAATTAAAATCCAATTTCAATTCCGCGTCGAAATCCAATTTCGTATAATATATCGAATATATTATTTTATCGATTAATACCAAATTAATCGTTCTCTCTCTTTAATTAATATTTTATCCCAGATAAAATATCTCGCAATTAATCCCAGATTAATTTTCTCTCTCTAGAAATTAATCTTCTCTCTTTACTAATTAATCCTAGATTAATCACAGTGCGAGTCATACGTCATCGGTGAATCTTCAGGAAGCGACCCATGAGATCTCCGGATATGTTGGCAGTAAATACGGTCGTCGGACTATCCGAACACGTAAGTACCTCGTACTACGTTTATACCGATTTACAAGACAAGGTTGGCTTCTAGCAAAGCGCCATGCCTACCCAATTCTCCAGAAATATTCTTACAGGAATATATAGATCTGTATCAAGCGTAGTATACCGTAGTATTGTGTATATCGGCCCAGTATCGGATAGTCACGTGCTAGGGCTGGGGCTGGATAAGTGTCTGCCCCGTCCGAAGCACATGTCGGATGTCTGGTAACTAGTCTCTATAATCACATATTCATGACCTGGTCATAATATCATGATTGGATGCGCATCACTCAAGAGCACTAGTACCGTATCCTGCGTGACATCATCTCCACTATAACTGAAGTGATACTTCCGTCTTGACATCACACCCAATACACTATGACTCTCTGATAAACCCAGAAGTGGTGTACGCAGAACCGGTTAAAGCCCTGTACCACCAAGACGAAAGTCTATCGATTATCGTAAGTATTAGCGATGTAAGTCTCAGGTTAAGACCATACACACCTACCCTGATTTCGGCCTCCATAGACACATAGTCATAATACCAATGGGATTCCGAGGGGTCTATCCAGAGCGAAGCTGTTTCCCGTACCATCGGTGAAACACAACCTCCTATCGCACTTGCATAAGTATCCAATACTTAAATATATGAGAACTATGCGGTCGTGCCCTCACAACGCGCACAAGTGCAATACTAGCCTATTCCGCATTATCGATGTCCTGTCTCGATAATATTCCGGCTAGGGATATTTAATGATTAATCCTTCGTGGACTGATACTGTCTCATATCATTCTCAATCCAGGAACTAATCATAGGGACCTCTCTTCATTTATATATCTATGGTGATCTAATCACAAATGATGAGAGTGCAATTTCCTTGTCACATAGTTAATTTGCTACAACAACACAATGATCTATGCAAATAGTGACGCTATGGGTCATTTTGTCCAACAGTTTTGTCGTACCAATACTTGTAAACAAGGTTTGTAAGTTAAATCGATCCATTTATGGATTGAAGCAAACATCACATTCTTGGAACCAACATTTTGATGAGATCATAAAACAATATGATTTCTTTCAAAATGAGGATGATCCTTGTGTATATAAGAAGGTTAGTGGGAGTGCACTGACATTCATTGTCCTTTACATTGATGATGTATTGCTTATTGACAATGACATTCCCATGCTACAATCGGTGAAAGCTTGGCTTTCATTAAAATTCTCCTTGAAAAATCTGGGAGAAGCAACATTTATTCTGGGAATAAAGATCTACCGGGATAGATCTAGAAAGCTGCTTGGACTCTCCCAGAGCACGTACATTGACAAAGTGTTGAAGAGATTCAACATGGAACAGTCTAAGAGGGGACTGTACCAGTGTCACATGATGTCCACTCTATTAAGGACATGTGTCCTAAAACTTAAGATGAGAGAGACAACATGAGTCGGATCACGTTCGCTTCGGTATTCGGATCGATCATGTATGTAAAAGACATTGTGGTTTTTGTACAAATTAACTATGTGACAAAAGAAAATGCTATTTTACCATTTTGTAATTAGATTACTTGAATATGTAAATGATAAAAGTCCTTATGATTAGTTCTGGATTATAAGATATGAGACAATATTAATCCACTAAGGTTTAATCATTAAATATCCCTAGTCATAGTATTATCGAGACTGGAAATCGATAATGCGGAATAGACTAGTATTGCACTTGTGCGCGTTGTGGAAGCATAACAGCATAGTTCTCATATATTTAAGTATTGGATACTTATACAAGGTGATATGAGGTTGTGTTTACAGATGGTATGGGAACAGCTTCGCTCTGGATAGAACCCTCGGAATCCCATCGTAGTATGACTATATGTCTATGGGAATCTGATTCAGGGTAGGTGTATTTGGTCTTAACCTGAGACTTGCATCGCAAATACTTGCGACAATCAATATGCTTTTGTTTTGGTTGTCCGGGAAATTAACAGGTTCTGTGTACGCCTCTTCAAGGTTGATTGAGAATCGTAGTGTATTGGGTGTGATGTTAAGACGTAAGTATCACTTCGGTCATTTGGAGATGATGATCACTCAGGGATACAGAACTGGTTCTCTTTTATGTTGCAACTATCGGGATAATATGACAAGGTCAAGATTATCTGATTATAGAGACTAGTTGCTTGTGATCCGATATATGCTTCATACGGGGAAGACATTATTCCATCCCCAGGCCTTGCATGTGACATCTGATACTGGATTGCAATACCTAATACTATGTATACTACGCTTTGCTAGAAGCCAACCATGTCTTGTAAATCGGTACGAACGTGGTAAGGGGTACGCACGTGTTCGGATAGTCCGAGGACTGGATTTACTACCAACATATCCAGGGATCTCATTGGTCGCTTCCCGAAGATTCACCGACGATGTTTGACTCGAACATAATTAATCTGGGATTAATTATAAGAGAGAGAGAGAATTAACCAAGATTGATTACGGTGAGAATTTCTCTAAGATAAAATTCAATTAGAAGAGATAGAATGATTAATTTGAAATTAATAGATTAAATAATATATTTGATATATTAAATGAAATTAGATTTCATAACGGAAATAAAATTGGATTTTAATTCGGGCGAACGTATTAATTTAGAATTATTTCGCGAGCGACTATAATAGTAATTTTGCTAGTCATAATTATTTAATTAAATTTGATTTAATTACGTCACAACGAAAAAATCGTTTCGAGCCCTGAATGTGTTTGCGGGCCCAATCGGATTTTTGAATCAAAGTGGGGCCCACATCAAGTCACATCACATGTCATTCTCATCACTTTTTGTGATGGAAGTTGGTAGTGGTGATGGCTTGATTTATACACTTTCTTATTTTATTTTGAAAAGGTGAGTTACATTTACAACTTGAGATTTGGTATATGGTTTTGATTTTTGGAAAATCATTCTATACTTCAATTTTTTTCACTTCTCTCATTCACACACTTGGGCGTGACTCTCCCTCTCATTTTCTCTCAATTGCCGAGAACCATAAAGAAATAAGGGAAGTTTTTGTTGCAAATTTCTTTCTTAGCTAGCACTTAAAGAGTCATCCAAGGTGATGAGGAAACCATTCCCAATAGTTTGGAATTCATTCATCAAGCTTGGAGCATAAGCATACAAATCAAAGAGAGGAGTTTGAAGCACTTCTAAAGGAGAAAATTTTTTGTTCTCAACACATCCTAGAAACTGATCGTTGTATGTATTTTTCCGCTTTCTTACTTCGAGTGTTCATATCTTTTATGCTTAATTGATATTGGAATTGTTCTTAGTGAACCCAACAGGAGGCCCATATTATCAGCAGTTTTAGGAATGAATCCCTGGGTCGAGGCCCCCACTATCAGCAGTTTTGGGAATGAATCCCACGGTCGAGGCCCACATTATTAGCAGTTTTGGGAATGAATCCATGGGTCGAGGCCCACACTATCAGCAGTGTTGGGAATGAGTCCTAGGGTCAAGGCCCACATTATCAGCAGTTTTGGGAATGAATCCCAGTGTCGAGGCCCACATTATCAGTAGTTTTAGGAATGAATCCCAGGGTCGAGGCCCACATTATCAGCAGTTTTGGGAATGAATCCCAAGCTCGAGGCCCACATTATCCGTAGTTTTGGGAATGAATCCCGGAGATCGAAGCATCTCACATCAGTAACGGTTCAGGAATGGACCACATTTCATAAAGTAACGGTTCGTGAATGGACCACATTTCACACTGTAACGGTTCGGGAATGGACCACATTTCACACTGTAACGGTTCGGGAATGGACCATCTCTCATAAAGTAACAGTTCGGGAATGGACCACATCTCATACATTAACGGTTCGGGAATGGACCACCTCTCATAAAGAAAACGGTTCGGGAATGGACCACTCTCATAAAGTAACGGTTCGGGAATGGACCACCTCTCATAAAGTAACGGTCTGGGAATGGACCGCCTCTTACAAAGTAACGGTTCGGGAATGGACTAGGGGTCAAAGCACCTCACCACCAGATCAACTCAGTTCCAAGCATCTCAAAACAACAGGTAAGTTCGGCGACAGCTGGCGAGCCAGGTCAGTAAAAATACATGCATAATTTTGATAGGATTGTCACTGTTACACACTGCACAAGCCCATCAAAGTGGGGGCGACTGTAGACACTGCATTTTTGCATAAAGCCCAATGATGAGCCTCGTATGGAGGCACTACCCGATACGTTGTGGAAGTCATGGGAAACGGACGTCGGAAAGGAAAATTTAAAAATTAATACATTATCAAATTTAATTCATTTGTTCAGCCTCGAGTTCGCTTGATTGATCTCTTTTTTAAATGTTAGCCTCGTCCCAAAACCCCTACAACCCATGAAAGCCCACATACCTATAGACACCCATCCAAAACCCGTGCAACCCTTCTAAGCCCACACTCTCAAGCCTAATCAAAGTTAATTAAATCACATGCAAAACACATTCCAAATCCATCCCAAATCCCCTTCCAAATTAAAAATATCTTGAATCTAATCCCCACAAAAAATAAACAACATTTTTTCCCTAAATAAATTAATAAAATACACCCCTTTATTGCTTGATTTATTTCCTTTTGAAAACCCATGCACAAGAGAAACCTTAGCACACTATTATAAAAGGAGCCACGAACCAACCCTAATCCTCTCTCTTTGGTCCCTCACGGCACTTGACAAAAAAGAAAAAAACAAACAATAAAAAACCCTAGCGTCCTCTCTCTTTTCCTTAGACATCCATAAAATTCAAAAAAAAAAAAATATAAGCCTAGACTCACGAAAATAAAAACAAATCCTTCACGGTCTCACGCTTCCCTCTCTCACACAGCCTTGCTCTCTATCGGCTCCGACTCACACACTCAACCCTCACACCTGTCTCATTCACGGCTTCACACACTTGTCTCTCTCTCGCACGACATTCACACTCAGCCCACAATCGAAAAAACTAAACTCATAGCCTTGCCCTCTCTCGGCTCCCACTCACAAACTCCCCCACACACACACGGTCAACACAACCAGCCCTCCAGCGCACAAACAAAACCAACAAACACTCACCGAGCAACCACTGATCGAGCACCCAAAAGCCACTCATGCATGGACTGCACTGCCTCATTCTCCCTCTTACCTCACAAACCCAAAGCATAAAGACTCTGGATGCACCAGCACACACTATATTAGGGATATGCCCTATAACCAACTTGTGGATGGGATATATGTACATATATTTGTAAAATTTTCATTAATTAATAAAATAGCAAGCTTTATTATACGTGTCATACATAACTTATATGAATCTTCAACACTGTAATAAAGCCCCTGGAGTAATAAGATGATGGCTTCCACCACTTATGAGAATCATTACTCTTAAATGCTCATTGTCATAGTTTTGTGAATAATCTGGGCGTTCACAAAGTGGAGAGACTAGCTTGATATTATGATCCGCCCTTAAGTGGGGTAGCCGATCTCATAGGCTACTAGAGGAGATCCGTCCGCTTGGTGTATCACATGGATGCATGAGTTGCTCATATCCATCGAACTGACCGCTGAAAGATTTCATATGGAGTGTTTATTCCATGTGTCTGTGAGAACTTTCATGTATCGATTATATGACTAGTCCTTAGACTTGAGGTCTTTACAATATTATGTGTGGATCAAATAACTTTGACATTCTCCTTCCCCGGTTCAAAAGATCCGGTCATAAGGGTATGATTGGGTAATTTTTTAAAACAAATGAATTTTGTAAAGATACAACAGAGAATCGCCACTCTCTCGAATAATATTTTCTTATAAGAGTAGTATTCAAGTTCATGAGTTGATATATGTGATTAGTGCTTGAGACTGTGGCCACAACGGAAGAATCATGTGAGATTCTTGGGTTAGCACGATTCATGACACAATCAACCTTATACCTTTGACCATATTGGTAGACATTTTCCGTACCCTAGGTCAATAGGTGGGGATACAGTGAGGCAAGGGACAATATCATATGTAAATCATATACAAAATGGGTATATATATCTTTCTTTCTCATTTGGGGGCCTTGTCATGTTGCTAGATGTCAACCTTGGTCATTGAAATCAAACGACCTTCTGATCAGAGGATAATTTATGTTCGATTAAATTATCACGATTCATTTCATGTCCAACATGGGGGAACCAAAAAGGTCACACACAACAAAGTCGAAATCAATGGTTAACAGTGCACAATACAAATATAACAGTATATATGATTGCTGTAGGAATTGTTCATAAATGATTCAATGTGTTTAATTATTGAACAGATCATTTATGAGGTTCCATCGTGGCTTAAGGTTGGTGAATGACGATTGGGGCACTTTGGGAATTAGAATAAAAAAAAAATTTACTATTCACGTGAATAATACTTTTTTTTGTTATTTGTTTTGAATTCCAATTCGGCCCTAACTCTTATTAGGGTTTTATAATCTCATTAAACCCCGAAATTAAGATCCAATGGCTAAGATTAAATTATCTTTTATCCCACATCAGGTTCTTAATTAATTTTGTTGTCTTTAGAGCACTATATAAACCCAAAGAATTCTTCATAAATTTGCTACACCAAAACCTTTCATATCTTGGGTTTATATAAGTGAGCAACTCTAAAGTTTAAGAGTAAGCCACTGATTTTGAGGATCTTTAAGTCTAATTGACTATAACCTCGAGTTAAAAGTTTTGAGGTATTTTCCTAGGCTAGGACCAAGGGCAAAATACCCGTACACTCAAGGCGTAGTCTTGCCGTTGAGTTTTAGCTTTGCTGTGTACATCTCTGGAGGCCACACACTTGGGTGGCTCTTTGGAATGTGGAAGAGCTTGCTGAGTTCGAGAAAATCTTGTAGATTGGAGGGAGGAATGGAGGAGTCTATGGTTCAAGTAAGTCTTTTTCTTTCTTTATTTTATTTAGAGTTCTTATGATAGTTAGCATGTTTAGGTTTATGTTCTTTGCATATTTTATGAGTTTTATGCTTATAATATATAGTAACATGCCTAGGCTTGTAGAATAATCAAAACAAATGGGTCTTGGGCAAAGTGAAAGCGGCATAATAATTTTTGAATTTTCCGGTGCGCACTTGCGGCCGCTTCCCAACTGTGGTATCAGCGCGCCGTTTTTTTATTAGTTTTCTCTCATTTGAACTCGAAATTGGGTGTTTAAAAGCTCGTTGGAAAGCTAACACCCGAAACCTAATTTTAGGCACAAGTTTTCCATGATTTGGTTAAGATTTGAATTTTGAAATTGCATTTAAAGTTAACGCGTCTGCAGAAAAACATGAATGGTAAATTTATTTGAATAAAATAAAATGCAATATCATAATTAAATTTTAATCAAAGTTATTTAATGCCTAAAATAATTCCAACATATTAAAACTCATATGCTTGATGATTCTATGTATGATTAGAATTGGTATGATTATTTTAGGGTGCATGCATCTAGAGACTTTCTAAGAAATAGAGAATGTATTGCTTATCCCTTAGCTAAGTAATTATTTCGTGATGAACTTAGAGATTTATTACATTTAAGGCTAATAAATATAAATCACTTGTTTATAATAAAAGACATTATAAAAGATACAAGTGGGTTGGGACCAAAGGGTTAATAAAACTTTCCAAGCTAAAGTTAATTTAACCAAAGATATTACTAGAGTTAGATAATGATTTGGTGTATTCCTTCACTCACTACCTTTTTATAGCCAAAAGGAAAAGCTATGAAGAAATCTAGATAATCATTTACTGAAAGCTTACCTTAAAGCATATTTAAAGTGTTGGACTAAATTGGAGGATATATTGTTTATTCCTGTCACCAAGGCAATAAGAGCCTAAGAGGTAAGGGTATTTAAGAGAGTTCGCTCCACCCTCCCTCTGGGGAATTTTCAATGGAGGAATCCATTTGATAGTTACTCACATAAACTTGCTAAAATTCTCCATAATAATTTAAGTCTAAAATTTGCCTCCCATTGTAAAGTATAGACCTAAAGGGCTTAAACCGTATTGGCAGGACTAGGCTTTACCAGACTGACCAATACCAATTTGTCCCTAAATCATACTATTGACAATGGTTTGACTTTTCTGAGTCATAAAACGCAGCGACCCTTAGGCGTGGTCTTATAACTTAGTGGCAAAGATTCGGTGTCCACAAGGACTAGCATAAGCTATGGCATGTTTGATTGCATAACCCAATGATCAAAGAATTGTGATTTATATCATAAATTGGTTGGGAACCTACCTAATTATCATATTTTATAACGACCGGCCCTAGTCGGAGTTATGAAATGATGATAATGGGATCCATGCCCACAAAAAATCCATAATATTGGGGTTTATGCGATTTGCTTAAAATTTTAAAATAATTGAGTGGAAGCAACTTCATAATATTAAAAGCCATGTTATTATGAAACATTAATGAAAATATATTCCTAATTTTAACATTTTCTCTTAACAGATGCGTTAAAATATTTCACAAACATTCAAATGGCAAACAGAGTATCACTTCATTCTATCCTTGATGAGCATAAGCTCAAGGGAGACAACTACAATGACTAGTTTAGAAACCTTAAAATTGTCTTACGACAAGAAAATATTTTCTATGTTCTTGAAAGACCATTTCCCCCTAAACCAGCAGAAGATGCTGACCAAGTTACATTTGATGCTTAAAAGCAACACGTCGATGATGATGAGCAAGCAGTTTGCATAATGCTTAGCTCTATGTCGGACGAACTTCAGAAAGCTCTCGAAGATATGGATGTTCAAACCATCATCTTTCACTTGAAGGAGTTGTATGCAACTTCCGTTCATACCGTGAGATTCCAAGTGTCATATGTTTTGGATAATTATGACCCATAGCATCACTATTTGTACAGAACATGGTGTTGTTGTACAAATAAACTATGTGACAAAGGAAATTGCTCTTTTATCATGTGTAATGAGATTACCAAGATATATACATGATAAAAGTCTATATGATTAGTACCAGATTAATAAGATATGAGACAATATTAATCCACGAAGGTTTAATCATTAAATATCCCTAGTCGTAGTATTATCGAGACTGGACAACGATAATGCGAAATAGACTAGTATTGCACTTGTGCACATTTTGGGAGCATAACAACATAGTTCTCATATATTTAAGTATTGGATACTTATGCAAGTGTGATAGGAGGTTGTGTTTACCGATGGTAAGGGAACAACTTCGCTCTGGATAGACTCCTCGGAATCCCATTGGTAGTATAACTATGTGTCTTTGGGAATCTGATTCAGGGTAGGTGTATTTGGTCTTAACTTGAGACTTGCATCGCTAGTACTTTCTACAATCAATACGCTTTGGTTTTGGTCATCCGGGAATTAAAGGTTCTGTGTACGCCTCTTTTGGGTTTATTGAGAATCGTAGTGTATTGGGTGTGATGTCAATACGAAAATATCACTTCAGTCATATGGAGATGATAATCACGCAGGGATACAGAACTGGTTCTCTATTATGTTGCAACTATACGGATAATATGACAAGGTCATGATTATCCGATTATAGAGACTAGTTGCTTGTGATCTGATATATGTTTCGTACGAGACAGACACTGTTCCAGCCCCAGGACTTGCATGTGACATCTGATACTGGATCGCAATACGCAATACTACGTATACTATGCCTGTTATAGATTATATATTCCTTAAAGAATATTTCAGGAGAATTGGGTGGGCACGACGCTTTGCTAGAAGCCAACCATGTCTCGTAAATCTGTAAGAACGTGGTACCGGGTACGCACGTGTTCGGATAGTATGACGACCGAATTTACTGCCAACATATCCAGGGATCTCATGGGTCGCTTCCCAAAGATTCACCAATGATGTTTGACTCTAACATAATTAATCTGAGATTAATTATAAGAGAGAGAGAGAATTAATCTGAGATTAATTACAGCTAGAATTTATCTAAGGTAAAATTCAATCAGAAGAGAGAGAACGATTAATTTGGAATTAATCGATTAAATAATATATTCGATATATTAAATGAAATTAAATTTTATAACAGAATTAAAATTGGATTTTAATTCGGGGAAACGAATTAATTTAGAATTAATTCGCGAGCGACTTTAATAGTAATTTTGCTAGGCAAAATTATTTAATTAAATTTGATTTAATTACATCGAAATGGAAAATTCGTTAATTCGGAATTAACGAACCCGAGCCCGAAATTTGTCTTTAGGCGCACACGGATTTTTATTCAAGTGGGGCCCACCATTTGTCACATCACCTAGTCAACTTTATCAACTTTTGGTTGATAGAAGTTGGTGGGTTTTTGGTGACTTGTTTCTTACACAATTGTGAAAGGTGATAGACTTTTACCAAAAATTTGATTTTTGTATATAATTTTTTGTTTTTGGAAAATCAAAGTAAGTTAACACAAATCATTCACTCTCTCATTTTCATCACTTGGGCGTGAACTTCATCATTTTTCTCTCTACTTGGGCCTGAACTTATGGTTCATTTTCTTTGATTTTTGATCAATAATCTCAAGTACTAGCACACAAAGAATCATACAAAGGTGATAGGGAAACATTCCCTAGAGTTTGGAATCTCAAACTTCAAGCTTGGAGCTTCAACATACATCAAAGAGAGGAGTTTGGAGCAATTTCTCAAAGTGGAATTTTTGAACTCTACACATCCATCCAACCGTTTAATGTGAGTATATTTACGTTATATTCCTTTAAGTATTCACAGCTATTACATGCTTATTAGATCTTGGGATTGATCTTAAAGACCCAACAATGGTATCAGAGCCTATTTAAGAATGAAATTGAATTAGGGTTCTTAATCTTGAATTTGGGTATTTTTGATTTGAGCATGATTTAATCAAATTGTTTGTTTGAGTATGCTTAGATAATGTTAACTTAGAGTTATGCATGATCAATTTTATGAAAAAATTAATTGGATTAATCTTCCCCAAAAATGTTGGCTTGGCCGAATGTGAAGGACCCTTGTAGCTCATGGTGATTTTATTTTTTTAGACCATTGGATGAGTTTAAAATGAATGGATAAATTGATTTGTGATTTAATTGGATTGAAATCAATATTAACGAAAAAAATCCATTATTGTCGTGAGCATTGGAGCATGTTAATGACTTTATTTTGTTTCAATAATGTCGGACATGTATTGAAAATGATAAAGCATGATTAATTATGTAAATTGGTATTTTGGAAATGTTAATTTAAATTATTAATTATGGCTATACACTTTAATTAATTAAATTTTGAAATTTGGAATATTAGAATTTAATTAATTAGGCTTAATTTGGAATTGGGCTAAAATTGTTGTATTTGGGCCTAATGGACTTGGTTGGGCCAAGTTGGTTTATGACAATTGGATTGGATCCAAATTGAGCCTAAACCATTCCATTAAGTCCAAATATAATAAATGGGCATTTTAAAATTTAATTGGGCCTAATGGGCCAAAATTAATTTTGTGGAAAATGGTGATTCCTTATTGGGCTTTGGTTGCCAAAGTCCATGCCTTAAGAAATTAATTGAAAGCCCAATGGACTTTAATTAATTGACATTGGATGTTAATTGGGCTTTGAGGCCCATTAAGATTAGATTTAGAATCTAAATCGTAAAGGCACATTAAAAGTGTAATTATTTAATTTAGAATTAAATAAAGAATTAGTATTGAATACAAATTAAATCAGATTTAAAATTATAGTTCGATATAATTCAAGAATACGCACTTGGAGTACTTATTCTTAAACGAGTTGGACTCGCGCAAATCAAATTGTTGTTTGAACATTGAATGATCACTTAATTCAAAGATTAATTAATTGTATTAGATTGATTGAATAACATGCTTTATGTGAATACATGGATGTATTGTATGAATAATGTATATCAGATGGATATTAGATGGGTGAGGGCAATTTTGGAAATTGTTGTAATAAATTTAGAATTTATTAAATTGGACCTGCGTGTCCAGCCTTTATCTCTCGATTCTTTGTAATTCTCTTCTCACCACTCCCCCTCAATGTAATGAGGTTTCTTTATTGTATTATGTAATTGGGTAGAAGTTAGAATAGTGCTAGCCGGGGAGAGGAAAGTGAGTGATTTGTTCTAGGAAAAATTTGTGAGATATTCATCCGCATATCATTATTAATTTATTTATCGCGCCTTATTATGCTTTTAGAATGCATGCTTAAGGGTGTATGATGAGACACAATCAAAGATAATTAATTGGTTACCAATTACGCGAAAAGCCCTCAATCATATATTAAGCGTTTTTCCTTCCATTGAGTGATTCTCCCTTAAGATCCAAGATTTGCATTGGTTTGTTGGCCAAAGTCAAGATCAATGTCCATCGCGGATGTGTTTGAATCATGAAAGCTTTGTTCCATATCGTACGCCTTGGGCAAGTTGTGATTTGTTGGCCAAAGTCAAGATCACTTCTTGTTTATCGGCCTCGTTTACGAAGCTTTCCCACTGTCAATGGGTCACACTTAACTGGTTTCATTAAGCTTGTTGAGCCAAAGCCAGGGCATAGTAGATTCAGAGGAAAAAGGTTAGGCAATATATTGGATATATTGGCATATATTGGATATATGTTTCAGACTTGGAGGTCCACCTACTGGATCTAGGAATTGGATGAGATCCAATTGATCTTAGAGATCTACCTAGTTAAGATTCTTACAACTTGTTGGCCAAAGTCAAGGTTGTGTGTTATTTAACTGGATCCTAGCCCACTAGGAAACTAGGTTTCCCTAGTACTCCACAGAGGGTTAGAGGCTCGTCGAAAAATAGTGGGAGGCAAGTATTAAATTTGCAATTTCGTTTAGATACTTGCCAATACGAGCTCATTTCAATTTTTCGTCATTAAAATTTTTATATATATTAGTTGGACTAACAATTCAATTGTTGTTTTAATTAAACAGTTGGACTGTATTCAAACTACTTCATTTATAGTTGATTATATAATTGGATTATAGTAATCAAATATATTTGAATTTAACCAATCAAATAGTAGTTGATTATATAGTTAGACTATAGTAATCATTATATTCGATTGTACCCGAAATCGTTGATTGGATAGTTGGACTATTGGAATCAAGATAACTGAAAGATTAGCGTTTAAAACATAATCCTGGGTGAAAATGTCTTTAAGCGGCTTCAATTTTCAAATTGGGAATAGAACCTGAGGATAGTCTTGGGAGCTGAAAAGTTACTTTATTTGATAGAGTGACATCTCGGGCCTGAGCCCGGAGTTGAGAAAATAGTGGAGCATGAGCTTTGGAAGACTCATCGTGATGATAACTTTAGTGCTCAATCTGTTATGCTTGCCGTAATGACTCCTTAATTTCTTCGTCAGAACTAAGGATTAGATCCTTATAGTATGATATTGAAATTGAAGGATCTTCATAGGTATATTCTTAGATCTTAGAAGTACTAATTGCAAAAGAAAACTCTTGGAGAGTTAATGGCTATGCTTAATGAGACAGAGCCAGAGCTTGTAAAAGGGCAAGAAGCGCAATGCGCATCTTAATTCAACATCCCAAAAGATCAAGGCTTGGCCGAAGGCTTCTAGTGATATGAAAAAATGGGGCAAAGGCACAATCGTCACAGTCTTCTAGGAAAACAAATGACATATTCCAAGATGTCTGCCTAAACTGTGGCAAACGGGGTCACTGGAAGCGCGACTACCATATGGACAAGGCAGCCATGAAGGAAGTGAAGACGGACAAGGGTCCGGCTTCAGGTATGTTTGTTATAAACATGTCCACTGCTGGTTTTAAAATTGGATTTTAGATACTGGATGTGGTACATAAATATATGTACTGATGTGCGGGATCTACTGATTAGCAGGATACTGACTTCAGGTGAGATTGACTTACAAGTCAGAAACATGATGAAAGTCGCTGTTTTAATCGTAGAAACCTAAGTTTTGGAACTGCCATTGGGGCATGTACTTGAATTACGAACCTGTTATAATGTACCTAGTTTGACTAGAAAATTATCTCTATATCAAGTATAACTCGTTGCGGGTATACCTTTGTATTATAGAGCATTTAATGTTTTGTTTATAAAGATGATATTGAGATAAACACATTAGATGTGAATAACAATATTTCTATTTAGAATACAAATGAATCTCAAACATATAAAATGACAAACAAAAGCTCAAACTGAATAAATTTGTTGAGACTTATTTGTGGCATTATTGTCTGGGAAACATTAGCAAGATTCGTATATCCACACTTTCGAAGAGTGGATACTAGGTGGATTTGATTCTAATTCAAATGATGTCTATGAATCTAGTTTATTAGGCAAAATGCCTAGAACACCTTTTACTAGATAAAAGTGCAAGTGCCACCGATCTGTTAGCCCTCGTTCATAGTGACGTAAGTGGGCCCATGTCTAGCTAGGCTAGAGGTGGATATGAATACTTCGTAACCTTTATGGATGTGACATCGCGTTACGATTATATGTATTTTATGAAACACAAGTCAGAAACTTTTGAGTAATTCAAAGAGTTTCGACACAAAGTATAAAAACAGACAGGCAAGAGTATTAAAACATCACGATTGGACCATGACGGAAATACTTAAGCAATAGGTTTTTCGAGTATATGAAAGAGTATTGTATTCTTTCATAGTGGACTCCTCCAGGAACACCTCAATTGATGGTGTGTCCGATAAGAGAAACCGAACTTTATTGGACATGGTAAGGTTAATGATGAGTCACTCCGAGCTACCAATTTCCTTCAGAGGATACACATTAAACAGTGCAATACTTATTTTGAATAAGGTTCCATGAAAATCTATTAGACAAACTTTATATTAGATATGAACAGGAAAGAAACTGGGTTTTCTCATTATTGAAGATTTGGGAATGCTGGGCCTATGTTTTGATGATCCCAAACTAGAACCCAAATCGGATAAGTGCCTAATTTGTGGGTTGTCCTAGGGAAACCAAAGTATAGTACTTATATAACTCACAATAGAACAATGTAATTGTTGCTCTCCATGCGGTTTTCCTAAGAGGTATACCTATATGCAGTGGTAAGTAGGAGGAAAGTAAAACTCGATGAAAATTGGAGTAATACTATTCCAGGCACCGATTCCTTAACGGAACACAAATAGTTCATCAGGGATGAAACTGTACCAAAATCTTCGAATACACAAGAACTGCGTAAGTCGGAGAGAGTCAGAAAATAACCTGGGAGGTATGGATTTTTTATCTCACCTCATAAAGATGTCAATCTTATTGAGGAATACGAACCAGCTACGTATGAGGAAGTTGTACAAGGTATCGACTCATTTTATTGTAAAGTGGCATGAAGTCCGAAATGGATTTCATTTATACCAACTAAATTTGGACACTGGTTGATGTACCAGAAGGAATTATGCCTATTGGTACTATATGAGTCTTCAAGGAAAACATACATGGATGGCAACATGAAATGCACATAGCTAGGCTTTTATAGAAATGGTATCGTCAACGACATAGTGTCGACTACGATGAAACTATTGTTGGACAAAGTGACCCATAGCGTCACTATTTGCACAGATCATTGTGTTGTTGTAGAATATTTACTATGTGACAAGGAAATTGCACTCTCATCATTTGTGATTAGATCACCATAGATATATAAATGAAGAGAGGTCCCTATGATTAGTACCTGGACTGAGAATGATATGAGACAGTATCAGTCCCCGAAGGTTTAATCATTAAATATCCCTAGCCATAGTATTATCGAGACTGGACATCGATAATGCGGAATAGGCTAGTATTGCACTTGTGCGCGTTTGTGAGGGCACAACGGCATAGTTCTCATATATATAAGTATTGGATACTTATGCAAGTGCGATAGGAGGTCGTGTTTCACCGACGGTACGGGAAACAGCTTCGCTCTGGATAGACCCCTCGGAATCCCATTGGTATTATGACTATGTGTCTATGGGAGGCCGAAATCAAGGTAGGTGTGTATGGTCTTAACCTGAGACTTACATCGCTAATACTTACGATAATCGATAGACTTTGGTCTTGGTGGTAGGGGACTTTAACGGGTTCTGAGTACACCACTTCTGGGTTTATCAGAGAGTCGTAGAGTATTGGGTGTGATGTCAAGATGGAAGTATCACTTCAGTCATATTGGAGATGATGTCACGCAGGATACGGTATTAGTGCTCTTAAGTGCTGCGCGGCCATCGGGATATTATGACAAGGTCATGTATATCCGATTATAGAGACTAGTTACCAGACATCCGACATGTGCTTCGTACGGGGCAGACACTTATCCAGCCCCAGGCCTAGCACGTGATTATCCGATACTGGGCCAATATACACAATACTACGGTATACTACGCTTGATACAGATCTATATATTCCTGTAAGAATATTTCTGGAGAATTGGGTAGGCATGGCGCTTTGCTAGAAGCCAACCTTGTCTTGTAAATCGATATAAACGTAGTACGAGGTACTTACGTGTTCGGACAGTCCGACGATCGTATTTACTGCCAACATATCCGGAGATCTCATGGGTCGCTTCCTGAAGATCACCGATGACGTATGACTCGCACTTTGATTAATCTGGGATTAATTAGAAGAGAGAGATAGAATTAATCTGGGATTAATTCGTTGAGAGAGAGAATTAATCTGGGATTAATTACGAAGATATTTTATCTCGGATAAAATATCGTTAAAGAGAGAGAACGATTAATTTGGAATTAATCGATAAAATAATATATTCGATATATTATTAGAATTAGATTTCGACGCGGAATTAAAATTAGATTTTAATTCGGGCGAACGAATTAATTTAGAATAATTCGTTAGCGACGTGAATAGTGAATTCGCTAGGCGTAATCACTTAATTACGACGCGATGGAAAATTCGTTAATTTGGAATTAGCGAACCCGAGCCCGAGAGTGATTGCGAGCGCATTCGCATTTCGAATTCGAGCGCGGCACGCAAGTCACATCAAGCGTCAAATCGCTAGTCGCGTCAATCGTCAAATCAATTGTCACTTTGAGTGATGTGACTTGACAATATGTCGCTTTATTAAAGTGAATAGATGTGATGTGAAAAGTGATGTGATATGACTTAAAGTTAAAAGTAAAAGTGATGGAATATGAAAAGGTTTGGAATATATATATATGTTTTATTTATTTTTGGAAAATAAATGAATAAATATATATTACTTTTCTTTTCCTTTTACACACACATTCGGTCCTCTCTCTCTTACATGCAAACATGTACGGTTTCTCTCTTCCCTCTCTTTTTCTTCTTCATCTCCTTCACGCATGGTGCGATTTCTTCTCTTATTTTTCTGGTTATGACCGAAACTTTGAGAAGCAAAATGGAAGATGAACAAGTGCTAGCACACCTTGAGTTATACATAGGTGATAGGGAAGTGTCTTCATGAGCTTGGAAAGCTTGAAGCTTTGAGCTTCAATGGTGCTCATCAATGGCCGAACATGGAGGAAGTCGAACCAGTCACCACCGTGCGTTCACTGCAGTTCCAGAAGCCATTGACGAGCTTGGAGGGAGCTTAAAAACGCATGTTCTTCATTTCATCAAAACCGTTCAATGTGAGTTATGTTTCCGCCTTACTCCTTTGATGTGTTTATTTGCGGTTTTTATGCATGATTTGTGATCCTTGGGACCTTGAATTGAACTCTTACAACTATTTCACCTGTTGCCATGATTAAATCCATTCGGATAATGATTGTTATAACAACATATTTCGTTTATGAAATATGGTAGATGGATGTCAAAATCGCTTTCCTTAACGAAAACCTTTTGGAGGATGTTTAAAAAATCCTGACGGTTTTATCGTACCAAAACAAGCAAACAAGGTTAGCAAGTTAAATCGATCCATTTATAGATTGAAGCAAGCATTGCGTTCTTGGAACTAACATTTTGATAAGATCATAATGGTATATGGTTTCATTCAAAATGGTAAAGATTCTTTTGTATATAAGAAGGTTAGTGGGAGCGCACTGACAATGATTGTCCTATATAATGATGACATATCATTTCTTGGAAATGACATTCCCATAATACAATCTGTGAAAGCTTGTCTTTCATTAAAATTCTCCATGGAATACTTGGGAGATTCAACCTTTATTCTAGGAATAAAGATCTACTGGGATAGATCTAAAAGTTGTTGACCCTCTCCGAGAACTCGTACATTAAAAATATGTACGAGACCTGGTGTCTCATATACTTTGAGCATGTAGAGTCACAATCTAGCCAATCCAGGTGATGGTCACTGGATTGATGTTAAGAATATCCTTAAGTATCTTAGATGAACTAAGGATGCATTCTTAAGTCATGGAGAAGGAGAACTTGAAGTGACTGGGTTAACCGTTGAAAGTTTCCAAACCGAAAAAAATGACTGTAAGTCACAATAAGGGTACTACATAGTTTGAATAATGGAACAGTGAGATGGAAATCTTCCAAGAAAGATAATGTTGCCGAATAAATAACAAAAGTGGAACATTGCTGCAGCTGAGGCAGCAAAAGAAGCAATTTTGGATCTATATAATCCTAATTGGATTAGGTATAGTTTTGTTAGCAGCTGGGCTGGGCTATAGCACAGGCAAAAGAATTACGGTATCATCAACGATCCTAATATATACTTCGAATATTTCATCTGATTCGTTGAATCATACATCGTGGTGATGTGATGATCGAATAAAAACACATAAGATGATAACAAGGGAAATCCGCTGATGAAAGCTATTTCTCAGCTGAAGTTTGAGCGACCAGTACATAGTTTAGGTGTAGGACACTTGAGTGATTGGCTATAGTCCAAGTGGGAGATTGTTGGAAAATTATGACCCATAGCATCACTATTTGTACATAACATGGTGTTGTTGTACAAATAAACTATGTGACAAAGGAAATTGCTCTTTTATCATTTTTAATTAGATTACACAGATATATAAATGATAAAAGTCCATATGATTAGTACCGGATGAATAAGATATGAGACAAGATTTAATCCATGAAAGTTTAATCATTAAATATCCCTAGTCGTATTATTATCGAGACTGGACATCGGTAATGCGGAATAGACTAGTATTAAACTTGTGCGCGTTGTGCATAACGACATAGTTCTCATATATTTAAGTGTTGGATACTTATGGAAATGTGATAGGAGGTTGTGTTTACCGATGGTACGGGAACAGCTTCGCTCTGGATAGACCCCTCGGAATCCCATTGGTAGTATGACTATGTGTCTATGAGAATCCGATTCAGAGTAGGTGTATTTGGTCCTTGTTGAATTTCAATCAAGTCCCAAGGATCACAAACATGCATAATAACGAGTGAATACATGTCAAAGGAGGTGCGGAATAACTCACATTGATTGGTTTGGATGCTACGAAGATGGACCAAATTCGCACTTCATGTTCAAGCTCGGTTTTGGCCTCCTTGGACTGCTAACATGCTCGGTTTGGGGCTGTCTTCCTCCTTGAAAATTCGGCCATTGAAGACCTCCATGGAAGCTCAAAGCTTCAAGCTCCAAAAATAAATCCAAGCTCACAAATTCGTTTCCCTATCACCATAATATTACCCATGTGTGTGCTAGCACTACTCTTCTTCATTTGCTTCTCAAAATTTCGGTCAAACCAGAAACATTTTGTGAAGAAATCGGCTTGAAGCCGTGAGAGGGAGAAGAGAGAAAGATGAAGGGTTTTTGGCTCCAAAAGCCTAAAACCATGAAGACCAAAAACAATTAAGAGAGTGAGCACGTGAATGACACAAAAATATGCCCAAAAACGTGAACAACAAAGACCAATGAGAGAGTCACGTGAAAATGGTTCCAAGAATAGCCAAAAACGTGAACAATGCACATGGTCCAAGAGAGAGGAAATGCTTTTTGTATATACATATATACTCTTTATTCCATTTACCAAGTAAATGAATAAAATATATATACACAACAATTAATTCAAAAGTCAAAAAAAGGTACAAGTCCTATCAACTTTCAAATAATCATCTTTCACTATTCACATCAAGTCACTTTAATAAAGTGACAACATGTCATGTCACATCACTCAAAGTGACATGTGATTTGACAATTGATGCGACTAGCGATTTGACGCTTGATGTGACTTGCGTGCCGCGTTCGAATTCGAAATGCGAATGCGCTCGCAATCACTCTCAGGCTCGGGTTCGCTAATTCCAAATTAACGAATTTTCCGTCGCGTCGTAATTAAATGATTACGCCAAGTGAATTCACTATTCACGTCGCTAACGAATTAATTCTAAATTAATTCGTTCGCCCGAATTAAAATCTAATTTTAATTCCGCGTCGAAATCCAATTTCTTATAATATATCGAATATATTATTTTATCGATTAATTCCAAATTAATCGTTCTCTCTCTTTAACGATATTTTATCCGAGATAAAATATCTCCGTAATTAATCCCAGATTAATTTTCTCTTTCTAGAAATTAATCTTCTCTCTCTACTAATTAATCCCAGATTAATTATAGTGCGAGTCATACATCATCGGTGAATCTTCAGGAAGCGACCCATGAGATCTCTGGATATGTTGGCAGTAAATACGGTCGTCGGATTATCCGAACACGTAAGTACCTCGTACTACGTTTATACCGATTTACAAGACAAGGTTGGCTTCTAGCAAAGCGCCATGGCTACCCAATTCTCCAGAAATATTCTTACAGGAATATATAGATTGTATCAAGCGTAGTATACCGTAGTATTGTGTATATCGGCCCAGTATCGGATAGTCACGTGCTAGGGCTGGGGCTGGATAAGTGTCTGCCCCGTCCGAAGCACATGTCGGATGTCAGGTAACTAGTCTCTATAATCGGATACGCATGACCTAGTCATAACATCCCGATGGTTGCGCAACACTTAAGAGCACTAGTACCGTATCCTGCGTGACATCATCTCCAATATGACTGAAGTGATACTTCCGTCTTGACATCACACCCAATACACTACGACTCTCTGATAAACCCATAAGTGGTGTACACAGAACCGGTTAAAGCCCTGTACCACCAAGACCAAAGTCTACCGATTACCGTAAGTATTAGCGATGTAAGTCTCAGGTTAAGACTATACACACCTACCCTGATTTCGGCCTCCCATAGACACATAGTCATAATACCAATGGGATTCCGAGGGGTCTATCCAGAGTGAAGCTGTTTCCCGTACCATCGGTGAAACACGACCTCCTATCGCACTTGCATAAGTATCCAATACTTAAATATATGAGAACTATGCCGTTGTGCCCTCACAACTCGCACAAGTGCAATACTAGCCTATTCCGCATTATCGATGTCCAGTCTCGATAATACTCCGGCTAGGGATATTTAATGATTAATCCTTCGGGGATTGATACTGTCTCATATCATCTCAATCCAGGAACTAATCATATGGACCTCTCTTCATTTATACATTTATGGTGATTTAATCACAAATGATGAGAGTGCAATTTCCTTGTCACATAGTTAATTTGTACAACAACACCGTGATCTGTACAAATAGTGACGCTATGGGTCATATTATCCAACAATCTCCCACTTGGCACATAGCCAGTCACTCGAGTGTCCCACACCCGAACTATGTACGGTTCGCTCAAATTGCTGAGGAAAGGTTTTCGTCAGCGGATTTGCTTAATTATCGTCTGACGCGATTTATTCGATCATCACATCGCCACGATGTATGATCCGAACGAATCAGATGAATAGTCAAAGTATTTATCTGGATCATTGATGAGACCTTTAATTCCTTAGCCTGTGCTGACGCCTAACTCAGCTGCTAACAGAACTATATCTAATCTAATTAGATTTATTATCGTATCCAAATGGCTTCTATTGCTGCCTCAGCTGCAGCAATAATCCGCAATTGTTGTTAATTCGGCAACAGTTATCTTGCTCGGAATATTTCCAGCTTACTGTCCCGTTATTCAAACTTTATAGTACCGCAGTATTTACCGGTTTGGAAACTTGCAGCAGTGATCCCAATCACTTCAAGTTCTCCATCTCCATAGTTTAAGACAACATCTTTAGTTCTCTCAGATACTAACAGATATTCTTAATCTTCAATCCAGTGACTATCACTTGGATTGACCCGATTGTGATTCCATATGCTCGAAGCGTATGAGACACCAATACAAGTACATTTTAAATGTACAATTTCCAGAGTGTTAACAACTCCAAATCTATCCATGTAGATCTTTATTCCTTGAATAAAGGTTGTTACTCCCCAGAATTCTACGGAGAATTTCTATGAAAGCCAAGCTTTCACCGATTGTTTTATGGGAATTTAATTATCAGTGCTCTCCCACTAACCTCCTTATATACACAAGAATCATTTCGTTTTGAATTAAATCATACTCCATTATGATTACATCAAAACGATAATTCCTAGAACCTATGCTTGCTTCAATCCAAACATGGATCGAATAACCTGCAAACCTTGTTTGTCGGTTATACAAAATCGTCAGGATGTTGTAAGCATCCTCTGAAAGGTTTCCTTTTCAGGAAAGCGATTTTCCGTTAAGCTGTCATATTTCATAAATGAAATACACAACTTAGCAAGCATTATCCAAATAGATTTACAATGGCAACAGATAAAAGGTTTCGTCGGAATCAACACAATGTTGATAACTCTACCTTTCTTTACAAGCCTAGCTTAGTACGTTGGTATGTTGCCTTCCATGTATGTCTTCCTTGAAGACGTTTAATGTACCAATAGGCACAATGCCTTGTGGTACAACAACTAGTATCCAAAATAGTTGTTATACATGGAATCCATTTCGGATTCATGGCACTTTGCCATAATAGGGAGTCGATACCTTGTATCACTTCCTCAAAACGTAGTCGGCGGATATACCTTCATAAGATTGACATCGTTATGAGGTTAGATCAGAAACCCATACCCTAGGTCGTTTTCTGACTCTATCCGATCTACTCAGTTCTTGTGTATTCGAAGATTAATGGTACAGATTCATCATAGATGAACTATTTGTGTTCCATTAAGGACTTCGTGCCTAGAACAGTATTACTCCGATTTTCATCGAGTATCACTATCCTCCCACTGACCACTGCATATCGGTATTCCTCTCAGGAAACCGCATGGTGAGCAACAATCACATTGTTCTCATGTGAGATTTACAAGTACTATACTTATGGTTTCCTTTAGGATAACCAATATTGGCACTTATCCAATTTGGGTCCTTAGTTTGGTATCATCCAAACGTTATGCCTGGCATACCCAAATTATCAGGAATGAGAAACCCGGTTTCTTTCCCGTTCATATCTAATATGTAATCTGTCAAACAGATTATTATGGAACCTTATTCAAATAAGTTATTGCACTATTAAAACTTATCCGTTGAAGGAAACGGTAGCTCAGAGCGACTCATGATTAGCTTATCATGTCTAACATGATTCGGTTAATCCGTTCCGGACACACCGTCACTTTGACGTGTTCCGGGAGGAGTCCTCATTTGAAAGAATACTATACTCTTTCAAGTATATAAGAAACTTATTGCTTAAGTATTTTCCATCACGGTCTTACCGTGACGGTATAATACTATAGCCGATCCGTTTGTCTATTTCGTGTCGAAACTCTAAAAGTTCCTGATTTGTGTTCTTCAAAAGAAACACATAACCATAACATGATGCCACATCCGTTTAAGGTCACGAAATATTCATGTTCACATCTAGCCTAGCTAGATATGGGCCCACTAACTTCATTATGAATAGGGCTAACAGATCGGTGGCCCTTTTACTATTACCAAGTAAATAGTATTTTAGGTACTTTACCTAATACACTAGATTCGCAGATCTTATTTGAATAGTCAAATCAGTCCTAGTACCCACTCTTCAAAAGTGTGGATATACGAGTCTAATTAAATTGTGTCCTAGACAACAATGCCACAAATAAGTCTCTATTGATCAAATCAATTTGAGCTATTTATTTGTCATTTTATATGTTTGAGATTTTATTTATATTCAAAATATAAATTCTGTTATTTACATCTAATGTATTTATCTCAATATCATCTTTATATAATAAAACACTTAGTGTTCTATAATATAAAGGTTTTATCCGCAACGGATTAAACACTGATATAGAGATAATGTCTCTAGTCAAACTAGTTACATTATAACAGTTCCTAAATCAAGTACATACCCGAAGGGTAGTTCCTAAACTTAGGTATCTACGGTCGAAACAGCGACTTTCGTCCCGCTTTCCGATTCGCAGAGAAATCTTAGCTTGAAGTCAGTATCCTGCTCAAAGCAGATTC